>CALNXI010002520.1:0-15000 GCA_942486025.1 Porites evermanni | reverse complement strand
TTTACGATGATTGTCGGGACCGGTGAGGACTGATGTTGTTGGTCACGTGAACCCTCGTGTCGGTGGGCTCATTTCCCGAACAGCGGCTGGTATAAACGTGGCCCAAGGGTAGGTACCTGATGTATGGGGACATATATTGTACCTACGCTAATCCTAAGAAATAAATAACTTATTCTAGAAAATTAACAATGCACTTTATTAAAGGGATGTTAAAAACTTCGCGTTAATTTAATGTATCTTAATTAACGTCGATGTAAATTCAATGCACACTATTTTACAACATTGTTATTTTAATAGCACCTTTGTTTCAGAGCAAAACCTCATTAGTTAATGACTCCCCCATTGACTCCACAGGTTCACTATCTGACAGGACTTCTTCTTTTAAAATCGAGCATACGCTCTTCTCACGTATGGTAATATGCCCGTCTGACCTCGTTTTGGAGTAAAGCGTCCTTTGAAATGCTAATCAGACGACGTTTTCGTATTTGAATTTCAAAAGAATTTTTACCCGTAAACGAGGTTAGACGGATATATTACCATAAGTGAGAAGAGCGTATGCCAGAATCGAAGGGAATGTTTCCTCGCTAGATCCATTTACAAAGCAATAACCTGAACATTAACATAACTAACAATGACTGTAAAAGATTCTTTTTCTCCTTGAGATATAAGTATGTTGAGATTTTGTTTGGTTAGCAAATTTGGGTTGAATAAAGTAACATGCTCATCGAAAAATGCGTGTTAATTTCATGCATGTAAACCTAACTTTTGACAAATTCGCGTTGATTTAGTCTAATTTAGTCTAAAGTAATTTTTTTTCGCGTTGTTAATGTGGATTGTTCATTTCCTAGAATAAGGTAGTCTGTAACAATTCTGTCAAATAAAGAGGTTTTTTTGGATGACAACGCAGAATTTTGTCGGCCACAGATTTGGGGACACATAATCTCACGCATGAACTACTGAGGACTGAGGGAGTCAAAGAACAAAAAGAGTAATCACAAAAAATCTGAGTTCTATATTTCTAGCTAGAGAAACAGCACCAAAATAGTATTGTATTAAAGTCAAAACTCTTTAATCGCCACTTCGAGTACACTAGCATAATCGGATTCTCAATACAGTTATTTCAAGAAAGGTTGTCGGAAAAAATGTGCCCGCGACAATCCCGAAACGTAACATGGGATATGATCAATACAATGTTCCTGACACTGTAGCCATCGAACCTACTTTTGTTGCTTTCCTTTAGCACTCACAAAAATAAGTCCATGGCCTTTCGTGCCATTCTTTCAAATTTCTTTGAAGAACAGTGAACTAAAAACCACCCACAATAGCTTACGGGATTGTCGCGTGCACTTTTTCCGACAACCTTTCTCGACATAGCTGTATATGAACATGCGAACTTAAATGATACATTAGGAGAAAACGAATAAAATGGTTCATACATTTGCTTAAAGTGTACATTTTAATACATATTTTAAACCACTTTCAAAAAGTTCGGTTCTTTCCAATTTAGAAAGATACATAGTGCTATCAGATACGTTGAATAGAAATTGTTTTTTTAAGAATGCTTTGCATTAGTAGACACCAGAAACGATTTGATAATTATGTTTATCGAAAGTTTCTGGTCAGAGACGGCGGTATTATGCTAAGGTATACATGCTCCCCAGTAAACCAATCCTCTAGTAAAACCGCTATTTCAACCATCATGATTGTAATTTACAGTGATGTTGTAATGTTATTGCGGGCGATAAGGGGACCCCTCATTCGGAATCTCTAGGTGACTATTACGCATGCGTCGCATGTATGTAGCCAGCATCAGTAACAGCATCAGTTAACAGCATCAGCCAGCATTCGTTTGGACTTCCACTAAGAATGAATGGAATGCACAGTAGGCAAGTTAATCACGCGCGTTTAGACTATAAAGGGGACAGAGAGGGCATCCCCCATATACACCCTATTCCATAGGTAATTCGTCTCGATTTATTTTTAGAATCGGGATAAAGTTACCTCGCGCGAGGCGTGGATGTTTCGTGGAGGTTTCGCATGACCAAACGCTGGCAAAACATGTCGGGCGAGAGGCAATGAAAGCATAAAACGATCGACAGCATTCCTGAATATTGAAGCGAAATGAGTCGGCACTCACCTGGGAAAAAGGAATCGCTGGACTCTTTGACAACCCGTGAAATCAGTTTAACTCGAAGTTGTCGTAACCTCAGTGCTTTAATAAAATGAGAAATTTCGCCGGTCTATTGAAACCGGTCGTTTGTACAATTTAGGGAGTTTAAGATCCAACGACGCGGACGACAACTAGAACGTCAAAAAAACAATAGGTTTAATTAGCAAAACAACAACTTCGCACGTGCAACACACTTTTTTGTTCATTTCTTTCCCGTTTTTGCACGACTACGACGTGAAAATGCCTAATTTCGCGTTTTATGGAGGACGTAAATAAGCAACGACGAAATTTTATTTCTCTTTCTGAGCTTGAATATGGTCCCTTGAAATTCAGCTTTAGGAGGGTTCGCCTACAATTGACAAAGTAAGTGGGTAGGAATAATCGCTATAAAGACTGAAAAAAATAAACATCAAACCAGAAATTGCTCTCTTCAAACTGTAAATTATAAATGATCCTGAGAGAATATTCAGTGTGTTAAGGATTTCCCTGCTCTACTGTTAGCTCTATACAAGAGAGGAAGGGCGATTCTTTTTTAATTTCGGTTTCGCTGACACAGCTTTCGCAGAAATCTCGCTGTAGTCGTTTTCGTCGACAAAAGGAATAGCAAAATCGCTCTCCGCGTCTTCCCCCATTTTGTTCTGCGTCATTTCGTGAAGGACGCGTGGCTCTCAGCGTGGGTCATCCACGCGGAACACATTCGCGCTATGTGATTGGCTGTTGTCTAATCCCCCTTGAGATCTGTGGTGTTAAAAATAACTCGAGACGAATTACCTATGGAATAGGGTGTATATGGGGGATGCCCTCTCTGTCCCCTTTATAGTCTCGTGCTCGTAATCTGATCACGCGTGTCTTGACCATCTGTCACGTGAAACTTACGCAAAGCACAGCCCCAGAGCAAAAACCCAAAAACAAATCACTTGATAGTCACCAATAATCAATCAGCTGCGGAAAAAGTAAAATGAAAACTTCTGATTCTTCCGACGGTTACGTTGTCACTGTAACACTCACTGCTCTGAAAGTCCCTCAAACAGTGATTCGCTGGGATTGATGAGTTTCCGAATTATGTGCATAGAGGTCCTAAAACTTACGATCAATGTGAGAGTAATTGCCGCTGTTCGGATGGCTGTGAGTTTGACGTTTTGTAAGGATCCTTCAAAATTGAGTGCAAAATAAAACAACGCAACAACATCGCTCTCGATGTAAGCGCAAATCAATGTACACACACTGATGTAGAAAACGTAGCGCGTGACGACTTTGTGCTTGTTTAGAACATAGTTATTAGAGGAGACTGGTTATGAAAAGCGGCAAACATCAATGATAAAAACAACAGTGCCGCAGTTTATGTTAGAAGCACCCTGAAAGTGCACAATCCTCTGTTTTCTGTTGGCAAATTGTTACGGAATAAATTAATGCAACGTTTTTATTGGTCAATACAATGAAAATGATAGGAATTCTTTTGAACGTTGTGCACTTTCAGGTCCCCAAAAACATATAACAAAGGAGTCTGACGGGTTTCATAACCATTCCACTCAATTAACTATGTTTAGAATGATTAAAAAAAGAAAATTACATACTGTATTTACGGAATTGCAAAGTGCAAAGGGAACGAGGAAATATCTCATACCCACCGAACCTGATGATGAGCAAAATGGCTCCACAACACCCAACACTAGCAAATAAATGTCCGACGCGAACCAGTCATTTCGGATTAATTTTGAAAAATTTGTGGGAATAGTCCATGTCCCTCTCCGTTGATTTCCACAGGCAAGGTGACTGTACATGAAAAAGCAAAATATCTGAAAAGGTGACCACCACACAGGAGCTTCTATGTAAGTTAAAAAGTTGGGCCAGGCGAAAATGGAAGAAGTCGAAGAAAGGTAAATGTTGCCTCCAAAGGCATCAAATCTAAAAAAGGATAGTCCTCCAGAAGACAAACGTGGAAGGCGAGGAGTTGTATGGGACTTGGATTGGTAAGTTAATGGCTGTAGTTTGTTAATCAGTGAAACTGGTTTCTCGTAGAATTTAATGAGAAGTAACAAAAAAGTAAAAGGTAAAAGTGATTTTAGGTGTTGCAGTGAGGTAGTTGTGGGAGTGCTCATGCGCATTGCATCCAATCTCTATATAATAAAAATGGTGGCTCCAGGCTGGCCCTTTTCATGAAATATCGATGTTAAAGTCACCTCGGCAGAGCTAGCCAGCCTGACAAACCAGCCCGACTCATTAGATCAGGCCCTTTCTGTGAGCTGTATTGTCACGCAGTTTGCACGGGAGGGAGCTTTGGAATTTGCTGCTTTCGCTAGATCAGGCCCTTTCTGTGAGCTGTATTGTCACGCAGTTTGCACGGGAGAGAGCTTTGGAATTTGCTGCTTTCGCGCCTTGCTCGTGTATAAGATAGTACGCGTTAATCTAATCAACCCTAAGGGTTTTAAAAATAACTGTCACGAACGCAGTTTGCTCGTGAAAATGTTGGACTCGATTGTATCTAAAAGTACACACGAGTGAGCACGAGTGGGCACTAGTGAGAGCTCGCCAAAACACGATTTTTCTATTATAATGACATAATTATTAAGTCACTTTATAAAATTAACCGGAAATAGAACATTTCTGGAGACTGAATAATGAAAAAAGATATTGGAATTTCTTTTCCTTTCCCCAAGGACGGGTCTTGAACAGGGTGGGACCGGCGGGAATAGTGTAAACCCTTTAATTCCCCCTCCTTTTCAGGCCTTTTTATGTCATATGCACAAAACGGTACGAAATGCTATCGAGTTTCTTCCGGTTGCGCCATCTTGAAAATCCCGCTTTTCACTTACAACTTCTCTCGTTACCATCCCAGAGTAAAACAATACTGACTCGACAATGTTAGAAACAAATTGGGTAAAAAAAAAAGCTAAAAGCAACTTTCCCACATGTAAATAAGCCAGGGACCACTTGCATACATTTTTACGTTCGACGTAAACGCTAAGCCTGGTCAATCACTTTGTTTTCATTCGTCTATAATCCAAGCCTCCTTTATACAAATGACCCCAGGTAAGACACAAGGAAGAAAAGATCCGCCACGAAGAGTGTCAATAATAATGTCAATATCAAAAAATCTTTCATGATATCGTTTTATGTGTTCATCAACAACATTATCTTTCATCAAGGACAGCAAACTAGCGAAAACCAAGCCAGAGAGCTGTATACGAAATGAACTGAGAAATTTGTTGTTCAGATGAAAAAAGGGAAAAGGAAGTTTCACCATGCAAATTATTTAAAATACAGGGACAATTTCAACATTACTCCCACTGGGGTGGGGCTGCTCCCAACCAACCACGATAAGAATAATGAACGGTCCTCAGGCATTCGCCCTCTCGGCCTTTAAATCCGAACAAAAATCCGCAAAAAAAATAAAAAAAATGAACGATCGTATGAATTCATGTAATCACATGACTCATGATCACTTACTGTAATATCAAATCTTACAGCCGTTTTCCGGGCCGATATCGATGTGTATTTTCACTTGAAAATTTTTCGCGAAATGTTCAGAGTAGTACTAATTTAGGTACATTAAAAGTCAAATAGCATCTGGCTCCACAGCTCGTCTCTCGCTTCGCGCAAAATACTGCGTTCGCCTAACTTGGCAAGGCGCCCGTTATGCAGGCTTGGTTTCCCGGCTGGGCTCTACACAAAACCCTCAACTTGCTTCGGTGCCAATGTTTTACAGGTCACAGCATGTAAATAAACTGGTCGCGCAAGCACATGCAAACAACAGTCACCAGATTTATGCTAGCTCTTCTCTTTTAAAACGCTCTCAAACACCAACGCAGCCGCTGGAGAAACACTCGACATAAGATATAGGACTGTGGGACAGATGTCACGGTCCTAGACTACGAGTAGTCCCCCATTTTTCCTCAGGGATAGTAGAGTGAGCGAAACGCGAGCGGGCGTAAAAATAACCCCACGCGAGAAAAGCCGACACGCGGCGGGGAGAGAGAATCGCCTTTTCTCGCGTGGGTGATTTTCACGCGCGCTCGCGTTTCGCTCGCTCTATTATCCCTGAGGAAAAATGGGGACCACTCGTAGTCTATCACGCTTTGAAACTCGTGATTTGTTTGTTATAGAAAATGATCTAAGAATCACATGATAGGCCGCTTCCGGCACATGTGCGATTTAAGTAATTTAATCAATCGACATAAGATATAGGACTGTGGGACAGATGTCACGCTCTTGAAACTCGTGATTTGTAATATAGAAAATGATCTTAGAATCACATGATAGGCCGCTTCCGGCACATGTGTGATTTAAGTAATTCAATCAATGATTATTTTTTGCCCTTAGATTCTCGGAAACATAACGCCCTGTCTCTCCCCAGCCCCCGCGCGTTTTTCGCATTTCTTTTCACTGAACAACTTTTCATTATCTCGGAGCCTGGAACAGGCTACATGAATGGCGATTGCAGGTATCACGCCATTCAAAATAGATCAAAATAAAAATCAAGACCGTTCAATAGATAAAGTCCAGAATCTGGGAAATAAAAGGAGGTACATATACAAAGACCCTCGCCACGATTCAGGTCAGAGGAATATTTCGTATGCGAGATATCCGAAGAAATGTTTTGCCCAAACTTAAAGAGATTTGTTTGGAGACGCCATGCTGGTGCTCACCTGGATAAGTTCCAACATGGCGGACGGAAACCAACAGAAACATCTGTTACCGAGTGTTGCAACAAAAGCGTGAATTTATTCTTCGAGAAACTCATAAACATTAAAGTAATACTTTTTCTAATACGTGAACTGTTTAGATAGCAAAATTTACTGAAATAAGTCATTTTTTTAACCTACATGACAGCTCTCTTGGCCGTCATGTAAATGCCGCGTCACGCAAAAGCTCAGAAATTCAAGCGTACTCTATCACAAAACCAAGAACCCTTTTGAAGCGAAAATTTGTATGAAAATTAGTTTTCAGCTGCTCTAATACGTCGTGAAAGTAAAACCTCGGTAGGATCGATAGTTTTTTAGTTTGAATTTTAGTGACGTCATGTGAAAACCACATGAGGACCCACGTATATCCGTTTGTTTTTCCGCGTATTACTTTTTTGGGGTGGGCTGTCCTAAAGGGGGTTGGCTAGCCACCTAATCCACCCCCCTGGATCCGCCCCCGAGTTCTGTCAAAGAGGGTTTTTTGGATGGCAGCACAGAATTTTGTCGGCCACAGATTTGGGGAGACAATCTCGCGCATGGACTAGGGGTGAAGGAGTCAAAGACAAAAACGAGAAATACAACAAATCTGAGTTCCACTTTTCCAGGTATAACAGAAACAGGACCAAATTAAAGTAGTACTGTTAGTCAAAATTCTTTAATATTCACTTCGAGTACACTAGCATAATCAGATTCTCAATATAGAAACATGCGAACTTAAATGATACATTAGGAGTAAACGAATAAAAGGATTCATACATTTGCCTAAGTGTACATTTTAATTCATATTTATAAGCACCTTCGAAACTTTTGGGCCCTTCCAATTAAGAAAGATCAGTACATAGTACGTTGAATATCAATTTTTTACAAGAATGCTTTGCATTAGTAGACACGAGAAACTATTTAATAATTGTGTTTATCGAAATTTTGGTCATAGACGGTGTAAACGATTATGCTAAGGTATACATATACTCCACGGTAAAAATGAAATCTCTTCACTGAGCAAAACCGCTATTTCAACCGCTATTTTAATGTTATTTTAATGACTATTCTTTTAATTATTAGAACTGTAGGATGATTCACAAAATTAATAGGATCTTTTTGAAAAAGCTAAGTAAAGCTTGCTAAGATCTCCCGGGACTTTAGAGAATATCTAAATGTTATAAAACAAGATAGAACCAATCACTTGATAGTATCAATAAACGATCAGCTGGGGAAAAAAATTGAAAACTTTCTGATTCTTCCGAGGGTTTCGGTGTCACTGTAACACTCACTGCTCTGAAAGTCCCTCAAACAGTGATTCGCTGGGATTGATGAGTTTCCGAATGATGTGCATAGAGGTCCTAAAACTTACAAGCAATGTGAGAGTAATTGCCGCTGTTCGGATAGCTGTGAGTTTGACGTTTTGTAAGGATCCTTGAGAATTGAGTGTAAAATAAAACAAAGCAACAACATCGCTCTCGATGTAAGCGCAAATCATACAAACACTGATGTAGAAAACGTAGCGCGTGACGACTTTGTGCTTGTTTAAAATGATTAAAAAAAGAAAATTGCATAGTGTGTTTACGGAATTGTAAAGTGCAAGGGGAAAGAGGAGATATGTCATACCCACCGAACCTGATAATGAGCAAAATGGCTCCACAACACCCAACACTAGCAAATAAATGTTCGACGCGAACCAGTCATTTCGGATTAATTTTGAAAATGTTGTGGAAATAGTCCATGTCCATCTCCGTTTATTTCTACAGGCAAGGTGACTGTACAAGAAAAAGCAAAATATCTGAAAAGGTGACCACCAAAAAGGAAGGTAAAAATCGGCTGCATCATCAAATCTAAAAAACGATAGTCCTCCACAATACAAACCTACCGGGTGAGCTGCTAAAACAAGAATCAGATAACCAAAGCCTATCGCTGCTTTGTAACAAACACTGTGGTGTTCTTTGACAGAACCACTTCCTTGAGGACGACATCTGTTATCACGAGAGTCATAACTTATGGCACTGCGTAGGGGGTGTTCTTCAGCAGGTCTTTCTCGGCATGCTAATAACTGTACCGACTCCCCAGTTCTGTGCTCGCCTTCCTCCATTGTTCGAATTTCTCTTTCAGCATCAGGCTCGACTTGGTTTTCCGCTTCCGGCTCTAATGGATTTTCACTTCTTTCATGTCGTCCGGAATACCAACAGAATTTCTTTGTCCGTCTCATCCACTCGAGTGTGATGATTGGCCCCACAAGAAACCAGTAGTAAATTTTTTCAAAGTAAGATTTCATTGCGTCAAGTTCTTTTGAACGCTGTCTATGAACTTGTACGCTGATTTCCACGGTTCTACCAGTGCACCCAGAAATATCGCCGTTTTTGAAAGCTTGAGAAAATGAACCTTTCAAAACCGGGATCAGTAAAGTCTCTTTACTTGGCACTTCTGTTGGGGTTGTACTGATTTTGACAAAGTTTGCGAAATATATTAAAACTGAATACCCTGCCCTCTGAGCTTCTAGCGCCAAGTCTTGCATGGGACAAGCAGTTTCATCTTCATGTAGAAGGATGACGAGAGCGATCTTGTTTGCTGGTATTTTCGCTTTGCTCACATCAATGAGGGCTTGACACGCATCTTTGAGTGTCGAAGTTACTGCCAGTCCGGGAAAACGAAGCTCTCTGCCATCGTCGGTAATTGATGCTTGAATAAAGGACTCCAGAGAGGGTCCTAGCTCAGTCTGGTTCAATTTATACTCATAATACGGAACGCACGACGATATTATCACTTTTGGAGTTGAATAATCAAATGAGTATTGCCAGAAATAAATATAAAGTACCAACATAGGACAGAAAAATAAAAGAAAAAGGCTCGTTGCCAAAAACTTTCCAAGCATGATTTTGATTTTGCCGTTATTGCTGAAATATCTCCTGAAATATCTCGTGATTTGGGGTAGACATCAAACTAACCCTGCGACGCAGACGTAATTTAACCCAAGGAAATATTTTAAGGTTAAATCTCGTTGGTGTAACGCAGGCTAAAATGATAAGATATGTAATTACTAATCATAACTATAACAAAATTCTTAAATCTGATTGGCTATCAACTGCCCTGATTTCAGCCTTAATAGGACAGTTAAATAGGACAGAACACGTCATGCCTATGTAAGTGGACAGTACGCGCCATCACGCGGGCGCTTAAATGGCTTTTCTTTTGTCACTGCTAGCAAAAAAAATCGCGGAATTTCTTGTGTTTTGATTGAAAAAGGAGCCTCATATGTCACAAATTTTGTTAAAGTTATGATTAATTGGTAACAGAACTTCGTGTCGTCCAATTCGGTCTGTAATCATACTCGTGATTAAACAAATCGGACTCCCGCTACGCGGCCGTCCAATTTTGTTAATCACTCGTATGATTACAGACCGAATTGGACTCCACTCAGTCCTGTTACCATTACTTATCATATGACACGTTCCCGCGCGCAATTTCGTTGAAAAACCCTGTGAAAAAAGTTCCGTATGAGGGCGGTAAGCGTCAGGTGATAGGGCCGAAAAAACGCGTACGGCCCTTCTAAGAAAAGCGCGTGCGAAACGAGGCAAATGCTGCCATGAATGAGTTTTCGCTCCGTCAAAGAAAATTCAAAAACACAACTGTCATATGATAAAATGCTTATTGACTGAGCTACAATCCGTGACATTAGAACTTGGATCAATTGAAGGAATAACGTTGACATGTTGTGCTCGACCTCTTTTTCCTTTTCCTCCCAATGTTGGCCTCGAACTTGGACAACTCCACCAAAAAACCATTTCAAAACAACATTGGAAGAGATAAAGACAGGTATCAGAGCAATGTGACCCAAGTTGAGTGTCAGCGATTGTAGGTAGGGCCGGACCGGAAAGTCCCAGTCAGGACGCACATCTGGTGTCGTCCTGACCTCGAGCCAAATATTTTCCCGTCCGGCCCGCCCATGCAGTCAATAAGTACATATGACGTTACTTCTTGATGCACTTTGGCCATGCGCAGTGAGAACAGTTTTTTGTTCCTAGTTGACAGGAGCCCACAGGGATGGCGGTGTTGGGGTGTGGGGGGTAGCGGGAGGGGACTTAATAGCGAGCACCAGATGTGGAACCTTTCGGGGTATCTTGGGGCACTCTCCCTCCCAGAAATTCGAAATCTAAGGGAAAGTGAGCTATAAAGAGGCTCGGAACTGCTATTATCGCCATTCTCCACAAAAAATTTCCTTGAACTTCTGTACCCAGTTCAGGGTAAATCTAAGACACCAAGCCTCTTGTATCACTTGAAGAAGATACAAACGTCTCTCCACTTTAAGCAACAACAATCACTCAAAATTTATTTTACACAAACGCGTAAGTAAAAACCTGTTAACCATTCTCATTGATAATTCTTCATCTATGTTGCAAATAAATTGACCGTTTGAAGACTAAACAAGCCTTAAATCTATAACTGATTAATACACGTTGCCACGGAACTGCAGCCTATTCTAGACTGTTCAAAGTCCCCTACTTTTAGGTCGAGCGCTTCACGTTACGGGCGGCCATCTTGAATGCAACGAGTGTCAAATCACTTAGGGGGGGACGCCCCTTCGGTAAATAAGAAACCAAGATTGCCGCCTGTACTGGCAACTGCTTGATCCTGGTGATCTTACTAAAAAAAGTAGAGGACTGTGAACAATCTAAGCCTATTCTGTTGTTTTGAATAACTTGCTCAGAGGGCTCAGATTATCTTGCACAACCAGGGTATTTTTACCACTTATATTATTACCCTCAGTTAATGTCTTCAGCCAATAAGGCCAAGAAATCTTAGTTTTAATGCACAACCAGCCCCTCCCCTTAATGTTAATACCAACTTCTCACTTAGGGCAACATGTTGGGTCAGGGCAAAAGCCATAATAGGACTTTGTTAGGGGAGGGGTTGGTAAGACGTTTCCCAGAATCTCACACTGTTCCAATTAATAAGTACTTTAAATGACACAAAGTTGCCTAAGGGAGACTACTTGGCCTTTTGACCCTTTAAATCATATTATTATTCATTCAAAGTATTTCCCTGATTCTGATTGGCTATGATGACCAAATTTGGAAGAATTTTGTGTTTAATGAACCGATGACGTCAAAAGTGTAGCTTTCTTGCAGGTTAATGCACCGTTAACAGAGAAGACCTGGAGACGAGGTAAATAATAGCTAAAAACATGGCAAGAACAGCAAGAAGACAATTCGAAGGGCGACATCTGCTATTTGGAGAATATTTGTGGAGCTGAACAACCCTAAACGTGCACTATTGAAGATGAACTTAATATCGATGGAGGTAAGCATGTTTTAGCTAAGTTTAAAGTTTTTAAACTAGGAATCATTTTGAATGAATAATAAAACAATTATTGAATTTGGCTTTCGTATCATATGAAGAATAATGGAGATCTCAGAGGGTGTCATGGCATAGACGGATAACAGAGAGAAATGAAAAGGGACTGATACTCAGGCTAGAAACAACTCCATGCAGTAAAATGGTTAGAACAGGACTTTGGCTGGATTATTGTAAGTTTTCGGGATCCTCCGCTAACCCAACATTTTGCCCTAAGTACAAAATTAGTTTTATTGCTGGGTTAGGGGAGGGGTGAGTAGGTAATTATGTAGAATCTTACACTGGTCCCTTAAGGAATCAGACCATGCACAACTATGATAGTAGACCTTTAACAGAGAGAATTTGAGAATGACCCTACATACAGTTGTCCCCTCTTACAATTTTGTAAGGGTTGACAAACCAATTACACTTAAACCTAAGGAGTTGTACTTTAACCACTACAAAGGGGAAAATATCCATCTCATTCAGAAAAAAGGAAAATCCCACTGAGATTTTCTAGACTGAGTGGGCAAAGATAAAAAGGTTTCCAAAATGTTTTTTTAAAGACTGTATGGATTGTTATTACTCTTGTAGTTCCATACTCAAATGATCTCTACATTACAGACTCTTTTGTTGTTTTTAAGAAGGTGACACATGTGGGTGGCAATTGAAAACTACAGGAGATGAGATGGGGGATTCTTCCTCTGCAGTGACCCTTGACGTGTACAAAAATCCCTTGCAGCTTTGCCTTTTGTTGGCTTTGCCACAAAGAAACACTCATAAACTATGATCCATCTCACTATGCAGGCTAGGTGAGCATCTGAGTGCTATTTCAAAGATCATGCCAACTACTTTGTTGTTGACATGTGTAAAAAAAATAAAAATAAAAATGAATGAAACAATTCAGTGGACAAAAACCAAAGTCATCTGAAAATGTTTGAATTGTCTCTTCCTCTTGCACCATTTACTGGTTCAATGACTACAAATTGAACCATTCAAAACGTGCACACTTTCTTCACCACACGGATGACTTAGCCATTGGCTGTAGAACTAACTTGACCAGTTGAAAGTTCTTTCCACAGTCCACCCAAAAACTTTTTGCATTTCTGAATGTGGGAAGAACTTGAAACAATTGGAAGCAGTTTGGTACAAAATGGACAGGAGACATGTTGAACTTCTCTGATGTGTTCAATAAGCTTTTCTGTAGTCTTGCACTTTTTCCCACATCCTTGACAAACATGTACGGGTAATGTTGGTACTTCCTTCTCTACTGAAGTGCTTGAACTGACCTTTGGGCACGTCTTCTTGTCTGCTTTGAGTGCCGGGCATGTTCTTTGGTGACTTTTTTCGATCTTGGCCATAAAAAACTTACCGCACTTGCACTTAGCATGAACCATATTCAGGTGTTGGGTAAGGTCATTGTTGTCTTTGACCTTTTTGTTACAAACATGGCAACGGATTTTACCAACAGGTATAGCTTTGTTGGTTTGGGCAGTCTCACCATTGGCATGAACTATCTTCATGTGTTGCTTGAGGGCAACCTTGTCTTTAACCTTTTTGTTACAAACATGACAAGGGATTGCCTCAAGTGGAACAGTGATGCTGGTATCACTGTGGCTCGGAGCCACAGTAGTGCCAGCATCTTTCATACGTTTCATGCACTGGTAAATTTTGAGCCCTACCCAAGCATCCAGAGCTGCATAGTGGATCTGTTGAATCCTCAATGGGAATTTTTCCCAGTTGCTCTTGGAGACGGACTTTGGCTTGCTAAGTTGAACTCCAAGGAATCGATCAGCAAGAGCCTTCAGTCCAAACTTGCTAGATCTTGGGACACCCACAGACCTGGCCAATGTCTGCGTATCCTCAAACCCTACACATTTCAATCTAGTGTCTCGCTTTAATTTAGTGACATCCTGCAAGATGCCACTTCCAACTTTGACAACCTTTGTGTCAGTCAAAACAGAATTCAGATAATTGGGCATTGTCTCCATATGGTGTAGATGTAACACCAGGCAGGACTTTTCCACAGCCAGCTGAAGAACAGCAGTCTTGTTCTCCTTTCCTCCCTTCTTCTTACTTATAAACTGTGGCTTCCACTCAATATCAAAACCAACTGCCGAAACATCACAGTCAACTACATTGTTCCTCAACCAGGCATCAGCCTCAACCGAGTCAGCTGTATAAACTACTTCTACACCTTCTGCTGGGTATGGAAGACTGCGAATTACTGTGCGATTTCCAGCAGTGGCTTGGTTGTCTTTCTTACCACTTTGCATTCCTGGGAGACACGTGTCTTCAACAGAATCTTGAGTATTTTGCATCAGTGGTGGATCAAACGGCATGTCTGGCACTACAGGAGATTTTCCTCTTGACTTAATATTTAAAAGATGGCGAAGATCTTCAACATTGTTATTTGGTGGATTATGAAACAATGTTTCATTGGGCATGTCTCTTTCTTCACTCTGCCCTTCAGTGAGGTAGCTACAGTTATAACTACTATTTGTCCCATTATAATATAGAGTTTCATAATGACCATTTCTTTGACCAGTGGCATTGAAGGTAGCCTCGTCATCACGCAGCTGATCGTGATACAACGTTTCATCAGGGGTGAGTCTTCCATGAGTATGAATT
This sequence comes from Porites evermanni, assembly GCA_942486025.1. Taxonomy (NCBI): domain Eukaryota; kingdom Metazoa; phylum Cnidaria; class Anthozoa; order Scleractinia; family Poritidae; genus Porites; species Porites evermanni. The sequence goes on along the minus strand of CALNXI010002520.1, from coordinate 195 downwards.
GCAAGGCTGTAATGGCCATCATCATCTTCATTGATTGACGAGTTACGATGCAGTAGTTCATAATGCATGTGTGTTCTCTGACCCTGTGTAATTGTAGGGTAAGCAGCTTCATTAATATTTTGTCTATTATGAAACAGCATGTCTTCAGTAATGTACCTTCCATGACCCTGCCTAGTACCAAGGTTGGTAACAATA
>CALNXI010002519.1:62319-67955 GCA_942486025.1 Porites evermanni | reverse complement strand
ACCCCCCCCCCCCCCCCCAATCCGTTAACACAAAAAACCGCTTCGTTAAATCGCCCCTCCAAATATAAGCCATCCGGGGCTTCTATTTGGAAAATTGCCCTCAAATACAAAGTAAAACAAAGCAAAAACGGTAAATTTACTTCCAACTATAAGGCTAGCCCAAGCGATTTTGAAACGCCGATTTTCCTCCGTAGATAAGCCCCTCCAAAAATAAGCCCCTCAAAAAGGGCCTTTGAAAAATATAAGCCCCGGGGCTTATTTTCGGAATTTTACGGTATTCTGATGGATCCCATAGCTATTGATGAGCCTCTCTATATGGTCAATTCTGACGAAATCGAAGTTGCGATGATAGCTTTTGATGAAGCGACGATCGCATTGCTATCCGTTCAATTTTAATTTAACAACAATCATTGTGCGATTCGCCCCAGTAAGAAAATCCAAGAATTAATACGCTCTCGGATTCTGGATTCCACGTCGTAGATTCCGAATTCCAGGTCCAGGATTCCTGACTTTTGTCATTAAAAATTAAATTTCCGATTCCCATCATTTGCGGCATTCCGGATTCCTCAAGTTGTATTCCGGATTTCAAAACCCAGGATTTCGGATTCCTAGCAAAATTTCCTGGATTTCGGAATCCGGATTCCCTAAATGGGAAGAGTGCAATGATGGCGAAGGAAGCTGCCAAAAATTATGCTGCACGTTCAGAGTTTTTGCTTTGCTTAATAAACCTGTTGTGTTTTTTTTTTTTTTATTTTCTCGTTTTCGAATTCCTTCGTCGTCGTCGTAGTTGTGCTCGAACTCTTTAGTAACGTTACCACGCAAAACAATTCTTGATATATGCGACGATTTCCTCAAAAAACAGAAGATCTGATGGAAAACGCCCGACGAAATCGACGTGGCGCAGGTACCCATAGAGAGGTTCACGATTGCTACAAATTCTACAAGGTCAAAAGATTCTTCATTTTTGCGCTCTAATACAGGCATGAGAAATACCAACGAAAAAATATTCATGTCGCTCGAAAATTTCCGTGCAAATACAGAACTTAGAATGTTTACTTTTAGTGTATTATCACTAATTTACCACAATCCCTTCTAAATGCCATCTAATGTAGTCAAAAGCCAAAAAAGGAAGGCAATTTCCACGTTTTTCATAAAATTTTATCTATGGTTGACAACCAACAAAGTTTTAATCGCTTAATAAATATCGGTTATTAGAATTAACAACAGGTGAATCACGACAAAATAAGATAGAGCAGCTTATTGCATTTAATGATAGGAGCCTGAAGTCTCCAGAAAAATTCTCTTTCGTCGAGTTTAGCTTCACTTTTATTTAAATGTGAAGAAGAACGAAATTGAAAACCGACCCTTCCAATTGGTCTAAATGCTTCTGCTGTCCTACAGTCAACTTAGCAATCATAAATTGACGTATTGATTACCTTTATCATCTTCGTCAGATAAGGCACAAACGTTACCAGATGTTTATAAAATAACCAAGCTTCTTTGACATAAACTTCAACGCCCAGCTAAAGTTCCGGACCGATAACAAAATGGAAACTTGGTTTTGGATTCTTGGTTGGATTCTGTCCATTCTGACGATAGCTGGAAATGGTTTCACCATGCCTCTTGTGGGCGGCCAGCGTCGGCTTCGCACCAAAACCAACGCGTTCATCGTTTCGCTTCTTCTGTGACATCAGAGGTGGCTGCAATTGGCCTCGACCCTATGCGTCCTGGGCGGATTTTATAAGGTGGCTCTTTCAGTACGCCTCTATAATGAACCTGTGCAGCCTCGTACTAGATCGGTATATGGCTATTGTAAAGCCACTGAAATACGTCAACTTCATGACCACGCGACGTATCACTAAATTAATATTTTTTTCTTGGGTTATCCCATTTTGCTTTGCAATTTTTTCTGTTTTTATGAGTTTATATTTAACATTTTCGTTATGTAGGATAGTCTTAAGCGTATGTTGCGCGCTTCTTGAGATTTCCTTCAGCTGCATGTTAATTTTCTGTTTTATTTCCATGGCAACAGTTGTGTACAAGCAAACGCGATCATCAGCCATCTTGGCAAAACAGTTACGTTTCAACCACCAAGGTTTGACTTTCAACACTCATGACAAATCAGCAGTTGTAATGTTGGCAGTTGTGGTGGTCTTCGCCCTGGCTTGTTTCGCAACTTACTTGCGCTGTAGCCTTAAGTTATTAGGAAATCATACAAATCTACACCTTTCGTGTAAAAGTGTCGTTAAATTTAGAATACCTATGTTAGTTCTGAACTCTGCAATAAACCCTTTGGCATACGCCTTTTTCAAGCATGACATTAAGAGAGCCTTAAAAGGGAAAAAACGCTTCCTTATGAGGTTGGTCGATTTAAATTCATGAATAATTAGGGCTAGGAAACAAAGATGCTTATCATTTTAGCCCTTATTTAATTTTGACCTGTAACATGTATGCTCCAAATAAACTTAGTGAACGTGTAGGAGACATCATTATTTACAAAAATTGTTTTAGTTATTCAAATTTGCAACGGGAGAAACAGAAGAACCAATGCGTTTCTGGTTGCTCGCGTTGTAGCCGGCCCACGTATCTCTAAACCATTGGTATAATATGCATGGAGGCGGTTAAGAGTGTCTGCGGCGCGAGCTAGCTTCTGGTTGGAACCGAACTATCAAAAGATGACGTCAGCATGAGTTTCACTGTTTACTCCAAGTGTTGTGATGTAAACTATAGGCATTTTTGTAAGGAATTCCCGTTCGTCAATATTACTTTATTTTTCCTCGACCTCCGGTTGATAAAGGTTTTAACAACTCCTCTTCAGAGTAAAATTCACCTGTCTCGAGTGTTTTGATTGATGGCTGATTATAAGACAATTTTAAATAACCATGCATCGACGAGACAATACTCATTAAAAATTAATTAATATCGTACATTTTCATTTAAGATTGTTACCTTGCCTGATCAACATTTTTGGATTAAGAAGTAGCAAAAACACGAAATAGAAAAGTGAAAACAATACCATAGTTAGCTAAAGTTTTCATCTGTAATGTCAAATTTCAAAGCAAAACGTATCATTTGAAAAGATGTTTGAAAACCAAGGGCTAAGCCCCTGAAGCCTTGTACATGGCTACACAGTTTTAATCGCTTAATTAATATCGGTTATTAGAATTAACAACAGGTGTAGTCAAGACAAAACAAGACTCCGGAGCGGTTTGTGGCATTTAATAATGGGAGCCTGAAGTCTCCATAAAATTGTCTTTCGTTGAGTTAAGCTTGAGTTTTATTCAAATGTAAAGAACGAAACTGAAAACCGACCCTTCTAATTGGTCAAAATGCTTTTGCTGCCCCACAATCAACTTAGTGATCAAAAATTGACGTATCAGATATATCATGTTCGTCAGATATAAGGCGCAAATGTTACAATATAAAATAACCCAACCGGTTTCTTTCAAAGACATAAACTTCAACGCCCAGCTAAAGCTCTGTTCCGAATATAAAATGAGAACTTGGTTTTGGATTCTTGGTTGGATTCTGTCCATTTTGACGATAGCGGGAAATGGTTTCACCGTGCTTCTTGTAAGCAGTCGGCTTCGGCTTCGCACCAAAACCAACGCGCTCATCGTTTCACTTGCGGTGGCAGATTTCTGTGTTGGGGCGTTCGCTGTTCCTTCACTGTTCTTCTGTGAAATTAGAAGTGGCTGCAATTGGCCTCGACCCTATGCGTCCTGGATGGATTTTCTAAGGTGGCTCTTTGCGTACGCCTCTATAATGAACTTGTGCAGCTAAGCACTTGATCGGTATATGGTTTTTGTGAAGCCACTAAAATACGTCACCATCATGACTGCGCAATGTGTCAACTTACATCAATTTCTTCGGTTATCCCTCTTTGTCTTGTAATTGTTGCCGTTTTCATGGTTTTTTTTTATCTAACATTTTCTTCATGTAGAATAGTCTTAAGGGTATGCTCTGCGCTCCTCGAGATTTTCTTCAACTGCATGCTCTAGCTTGTTGCGCGATTTACTTGCGATGTGGGTTTGTTCAGATTTGGGGAAACCATACAACTCACCTTTCATGTAAAAATGACTTCAAATATAAAATACCAATGTTTGTTCTAAACTTGGCCATAAATCCTCTGGCTTACGCTTTATTCAAGCGTGACAGTAAACGGGCATTAAAAGGACATTAACTTGCCTCTTAGGTTGCTCGATAATGTACATGTATACTCTGCAGCGTTTCCGATAATGCGATCCAGGGTGGATAAAGGTTGGGCGGTGAAACGAGCGCTCCGGTCTTCATTCAATGTGTGATGCGGAGTAGGACTGGCACGAGCGCTCTTTCCGCGCTTCCAGTATGCTTGAAGGCCGGCGAAGTTTTCCTTTTGGGAAACCGGAAATCCTTTTTTCTTTCTGTGATTTTAGGTTACAATGTTAAATACATAAATTTGTTTCATAACAATATTAATGAACAGTTTCATATGTTAATGTTTGTATGCCTAAAAGTCAAACTTGTTGGTCGTGTAATGCCAAAATTTAAAGTGTTGAGTGCCTTCTCCTTCCGCTAAATATGACCTAATCGTCTTTCGCCGTTTCGTTTGCAAAAGCTTAACACTTCTTAACCGTAATTTTTACATATGTTAAAGAGGGATAAATTTTACATAACATAACAAAAAATTAGCTTGATATATTTTGATATAGTGGCGTTGTACTACTTCAAACATTGGTTCTCGGGAGCAATGCGCTAAGGCGATTCGCGCAATGCGTCGCAAATCCGACAACCGCATGTAAACAAAATTTATTGAGGTTAATTGTAAGGTTTTTTTCTCCGTTTTTCTCTCTAAAACAAAACAAAGTAAACAGTTAACACTGAGGGGAAACTAATTTTGAAGTTCCGAAGAAACACAAAGACGTACGAGATGTTTTTTTCAAAATTAAAAAGAAGGATGATGGTGATTGAAATAGCCCTTTTTACAGTTACAGTTGGAAACGAGGCAAGAGTTGACCTTATTTTTGACACAACCGTTCTTGCTTTATTATGCAAAACTTGTTGTTGTTATGCTAACTAGTATTTTTAAGCAAAATTTCAATTAGAAAAGGAAGGAGGCTTATATCAAAACAAGGTCAACCTCAGCCTCACGTTCACTCAAAGGCTAGGACACCAAGCCCACAACTGTAAAATGGCCTATTAGCATAATTACACTTTGCACGAGCTGCACGCATTTATAAAATACATGCGTCATCTAGTTATGAAAAACCATCTGCTGTCTTTTAGTTTTGCCTGGATGATATGGATGAGATTTTCCTTCGTGTTTTAGACAGTATTTAGTTGTTTTTGTTTTGGAAAAACATCGGCATTGGCGTAATATAACGAAAATGTAATTCAGTGGCGGAGTCATCGAAGTAACCAGAGAAACCATTTGAAAGGGATGTTTGTTTACTCCAACTAAACCTCGCGCAAAAAATTAGCAACATTTGCCTCTTGGAGACAGCGTACCAGAAAAAAGGAACGAGGAGGAAAAGTGTAAGAAAACAACTCAATTCTCAAGCCGCCATAATTCAGTGAAAGCGGCAGTGTCTAAAGGACAAACCACATCGCAAGCCCTGACCGAAGTCGAATTCTAAACAGAGTCCCAGTCCTCAGCA
>CALNXI010002519.1:25639-45629 GCA_942486025.1 Porites evermanni | reverse complement strand
CCCCCCCCCCCCCCAACCAAAAAATATATATATATATATATGACTTTATGTGTAATTGGTCGTGTTAGGTTCGAAAGGAATTGTGGTAAAATGTGTAGCCGCCATCTTTTCCGTACGGCGGACTCAGTCCAAAATAGGTGACAACGGATTGTGGACCAGTAATGCTGCTCCCTTCGTGTAGTTGTTTCAAAATAAAGTGACGTTTCTGCTAAAGATTATGCTGTGATGCTAATTTAAGACGGACCTCTACTAAGTAGCCAGCCTCCATTAAGTGGGCACTTGCTAGTACCCCGAGGGTGGCTGCTTAATGAAAGTTCAACTGTAGACACAGAAACAAAATAAAAGTACTGTATGTACCCAGCACCATCGACCCTTAAGGGCCTTCAGATCATGTTAGCACTATGAGTGCTCTGGTTTTTAGTCTTTTTTCAACTTTTTGTAACCCGGGAACACCTAGCCAGCACCATGGATGAAACTAAACCTCTGATTAAGTCTGTCTCTAAAACAGCGCCAAAATCCTCATTCTGGGGCTCCCTCTGTGTACCAGGATTTGAGTATGTGTCATGATTAGCCTGTTACAAAATTGCCACTGTCAATTTGCCAGTCAGTTTGAAGAGAAAGCAAAACACATTTCTAGTAATTTGTTGAGTCCCTTTGGGGCCCAGAACAAAGATATTGGTGCTGCTTTACTGAAGTATCTAACAGGGGTTAGATTTCAACTTTGATGGACGCTAGGGATCACCCAACCTATCAGCAGTGGGTCAGCAAAATTCTGAAAAATGCGGCTGCAAGCAGGTAAATGATTCCCTAATATGGCTGCTGATGAACACTGCCCTTACCCAGCTACAGTGTATAATGTATTTACAGGTTTTAAATTGCCAGTAAATGATATATGCTGTAGCCAAAGAGACAGACAGATTGTTTTTGTCAAAGCTGGAAGTAAGTTGGCAATTTCTATTTAACTATGGGGAAGGAAATTAGAACTTTTGCCAACATTGATCTTAACAATGAAAATCCTCTAGGACAATGCATCCTTTTCTTGTGAAAAATAATCCATGCCGCCACTCAGTTGATACTGTTTATCATTCTCTGAAAAGCAATTAAATCAAACAAGTTAGAATAAAAAAGAAATGATTTTGAATGCACTACTTTATTTTGCCAACAAAGGATCTCTCAAAACATTTTTTTCTTCATGCAAGAGTCATAATGCAAAACACCAGAGGCAACTGAACTAAAAAAAACTATCTCGAAATTATGCTTTCTGCGTATGCCCGAACTTCACAAGCTAATATTTTGCATCTGGATCAGAAGGCTGCAAAGTGTACGACCTGTAAATGGCTATATGGTAAGTTTTAGCTCCTTATAGCACATCAGTTACAAGAAAACCACTCGTCTAGCGGTAAATGGGTTAAATTTTTTGGGGAAGCCTGGAAGGGGGTGGGGGGTGGGGTTGGCTCATTAGAAAAGGTAAGTTTAGTACTCATTAGTATATTTATGAATTCATTGATCTATACAGTTTTTACCTTGTGGATTACGCGTAGCGTAAGGAACAAGTTATTGTGGGCACTGCGATATGCAAATGTGTCACTCAGATGTAGACACCTTTCGTAAATCAGTCGTGGCTCCGCACGAAAGTGCCCGATATCAAAACGACAACTATCATAGATCGTTCCCGTTCCACGATGTGCTGATTTTGTACATTTCACAGGAGTCACAGGACCACAGTCACTCGTCCAGGCAATAAACATGATGAAAAGATCAGCAACAAAAAATTGCTCTTCGACTCCCAATTGCTGGTCCAAGCTCACGATTCTGCCCTGAGTCTCACGATTTTTTAACTTTTCTCACGACAACACTCCCAATCTCATGGTTTTCAGTGAAATATATCATTCTCAAATGAAATGTTTCTTTGTTCAATAAAAACGGAAATGTTCACTGTTGTTGAATCATAATTGATTTTCCTCACGTAATTGCCAAGAATCGCAAGCTGCAAGAGACTTCGCAACCATTTTGCGAGACACGTGTCCGCCATATGGTCTTTAATACGGCATTAACTGTCAAAACCATGCTTGTTCTCAAATATATCTTTCAATTCTCCACAAATAAAGCTCTACCGGCTTCAAACAGCGTCGACCGGCAGAATTTCATGGGAAAAAGTGTTAAAGATGAGTAATTTAACGAGGGTAATCAATATTGGTTGTCGTGGCGCAATAGATGACACGTTGACCTTACACGTCGGAGGTCCGGGATTCGACTCTCACCGTTGGAAAATTTTTTTTTCTCGTAAAGCCCCATTTTCATTTTTAGTCAGACAAAATATACCGCTAGACTAATTGCAGGTTCATTATCAGCTTTTATTTCTAAAATACAGTAATTAATAATCCACAACTTAGCCTCTGGCACTCTTTGATTAATATAAAGCACCTTTCATCATCTGATCCACAATAACTTCCACTTTCCTTAACCTGTCCAGTAACTTGGGATGAGTGTAGCCTTCTGAAGTTTTTCTTTGAGAAGACTGTGGCCTAGATCAGATCAGATCATAGAGGATGGTATGAAAAAGAATGAAAACAGAAGCTGGGAAGCTCCACTGCTCTTCCGACAGGACGTTAAGGATCTTCCCAGTAGCCGAGCGAATGCTATGAAACGTCGAACCCTAGATAAAAACCCAGTAATGAAGAAACAGTATTTTACTTTCATGCAGAAGATTTTCGATCCCGATCATGCTGAAATCGTTCCGCAGGAATATCTGAGACCAGAGAAACTTTGATGGTACCTCCCTCACTTCGGCTTATATCACCCTAAAAAGAAGGACAAAATACATGTAGTCTTCGATGCAGCTACCGAATCTAACGGAGTGTCTCTTAACAAGCTGTTATTGTCGGGTCCTGACCCCACTAACAACCTTCTTGGGGTGCTGTTACGTTTTTGTCAGGATCCAGTCGCTCTGGTAGCCGACATTGAGCAAATGTTCACTCTTTCAAGGAGGAATACAGAGACTTTCTACGGTTTCTGTGATACAAGGATAAAGACCCAAACGGCGTGATGACGGGGCACAGAATGAAAGTCCATATCTTCGGAAACACTTCGTCACCACGGCAGTAGCTAACTACGCCCTACGTAAGACTTTTGAGGTAGGAGAAGCCAAGTTCGGTTCAGACACAAAGTCGTTCGTAAACAATTTTTTTACGTAGACGATGGCCTCCATTTCACTCCAGATTCAACCACGGCAATAGATTTGCTACGTCGCATTCAAGTCATGCTAGGCACTGCAAACCTTCGCCATACCAAAATTGCCCTAAGTCACGCTGAAGTAATGAGAGCCTTCCCACCTGACGATCATGCAAGTCGCCTCCACAAGCTAGACTTCAACAAACGCCCAGTTCCCATGCAGCAATCATTAGGAGTGTACAGGGACTTAAAGTCTGATTCTTTCAACTTCTAAGTGATGCTAGAAGAAAACCATTTACACGACAAGGAGTTGTGTCGGTTACCAACAGCCTCTCTGATCCCTGGGCCTTGCAGCACCAGTCATCATTAAAGGAAAACACTTACTCTGATCACTGAGAACGGAATTTAGCGCCTCGCACCCGAATGCCTGGGACTACCCTCTACTTGCAAAACAGGAGGCTGAATGGAAAGAATACTGAGTGTCATTTTCTTCGAGCTCTAGAAGATATCAAGTTTCACCGGTCTTACGGTACAGGGGCGTGAAAATGTTCCGCTCGCATGGAAATGCATACATTCTGCGATGCCTCCGAAATGGCAAGCAGCGTAGTATCATACCTAAGAATTGTCAACAACACCAGCGAGGTTCAAGTAACATTTGGGCTCGGAAAAGCCAAGTTGACAGCAGCCCATGCTACAACAATACCTCGCTTAGAACTTTGGGCAGCCGTTCTGAGGGTTGAGATGACTGAGCTTGTCCACAAAGAACTCGAACAAAACCGGATTCGGTGACCTACTACTCGGACAGCAAATTCATACTGGGTTACATCACAAATGAATCCCGTCTATTCTATGTATATGTTAGCAACCGCGTGGAACGCATTTGTAGCTCGTCAGCTCCACATCAATGGAAGTACGTTGCCGTACCAATATGAACCCTGCAGATCTAGCTACACGATCAATAGAAGCAAGAAGAGAGAGCACGCGCGAGGCACACCGGACGGGTCCAAAGTTTCTGTACAACAGCCCTTCAACTACAGCCAGACGACAGCTCCGCATCAAAACGAACTGGTTTATAAATTCAGTTGCAGTGGCTGCAGATCTCTCTGTTTGGGGAGTTATTCCCAACATGTTTGTATACGATGTTAAATTAGATGCCAGTGGGGATATTTAAGGGCAATTTTTTATAAGACTGCTGTTTAGCTACGCCTCTCTGACGAACTTTTGTAGTTTGGTATTGGATAGGTACATCGCCTTTGCGAAGCCTTTGAAATATTCAACTTGCATGACTGCAGGTCGTCGCGTTTTTCATATGATATTTTTTTTCTTAGGCGATCTCTTTTTGCCTTGAGACGACTCTCGTACTTCTGTAATCACATTCACTGGCGCCATACGTTCAAATAAGTAGTAAGCCTGTTACCTATCCTATTTGAGCTATTTTTTAAGTAGCAATTGTTGTATACGAACAAGACCGATCAGTAGGAATGGTGGCAAAACAGCTGAGAGGATTGACAATTAACAAGCACGACAAATCGGCATTCGCAAAGATGGGGCTCGATTGTCGCGGGATTTTTTCTAATTTGCTGTGGAATATATTTGCGATGTAGTATTAGTTAATCTTTTCCAAATAGAATCAATAACGAGACGACTCCTATACCGATGTTGCTTTTAAACGATGCCATTAACCCAGCGGCTTATGCCTTTTACTAAGGGACATAAACAAAGAGATAAAAAGACTGATGTGTAAATATTGTCTGAAGAGAAGAACCTTCAGAAGGATAATTATCATAATATTACCACTGAGATAAGTGACTAGGAAAACGGACTTATGTGGTGCTGATATGAATCGGAAACTGAAAAGAAATTGCACGTGATAGTAAATACATTTCATGTTCCGTTTTAGACCATAAATAGAGTGTTTCTACCTTTGATTCGACTGGAACTCAAACAACATAAGACTAAGGTTTTTCAAGTTATGCCATTGTGACATAGACGAATCACTCAAAATCCTATTCATATCGGTAGCTAGGTTTAGGAATTAGTTTTTTTAAGATATCCTGATCCCTTCCCAATCGCCTAACAGTAATGAAACAAACAACAAAAATTAAGATATAAGATAAGCCAGCTTAGACTCAGCTTTATCTAGTTTAGTTCTTTCTTCAAATACAGAATTCAGTATATTCGCTTTCTGTGTACTACTATCACTAGTGGAAATATAATTATGTTATGACGTTACCAGCCGAAAGGGAAAGGGATTTCGAATTCCATGCTTTGCATAAACGTTGAGTGACTTATTGTCATCAACAAAAGTTATTCGCTCATTTCATTAATGAGGTTTCTCCTTCGAGAAAAGAAAAGCCACCTTTACCTTTTTTTTCCTAATACAGAATTCAGGAAGGTTACATGATTTCTCTGCATTATCAATAATCTAAACAAAATTAGTTCCTACTGATATCATTTAAATGTCGTCACCAGCCAGAATAGTAAGCGGATTCGAAATTCCATGCTTTGCATAAAAGTTGCTTGAATTTTTTGTCATCAACAGAAATTTAATCGCTTATTTTGTTCGTTTTTTTCTTCAATTAATATAAGAATTGTTATATAAGAATTAAGAATTATATGATACAAGAATTATCAACGAGTGGTCCATTATAAAATAGAAAAGGATGCCGGAGCGTTAATTGCCAAGGGGAGCGACACTGAGTCTCCACAAAATGGTCTTTCGTTGAGCTAAGAGCTTCATTTAAATTTCAAGAACAATATCTTGGAAACAATAGTCTAATTGGTCTCAACTTAGCAATCATAAATTGACGTATACGCTTATTATGCTTGTATGATAAGAAGCTGAAGACGCCGCAATTGTTGCCAGATGTTAATAGATTAAAGTTGTCATACGTTGCTTTCAAGGAACTCAACGTACTACTTTCAGCTTAAGATCTGTACCGATAATAAAATGGAATCGTGGTTTTGGATTCTTGGCTGAATTCTGTCCATTCTGACGATAACTGGAAATGGATTCATTGTGCTTCTGGTGAGCTGTCAACGACAGCTTCGCACCAAAACCAACGCCCTCATCGTTTCACTTTCAGTGGCGGATTTCCGTGTTGGGGCGTTCGTTGTTCCTTCACTGTTCTTTTGTCACATTAGAGGTGGCTGCAACTGGCCTCGACCCTATGCGTCCTGGGTGGATTTTATAAGGTAGCTCTTTGCGTACGCCTCTATAACGAACTTGTGCAGCTTGGCACTTGATCAGTATATGGCTGTTGTGAAGCCACTAACAAAAGTCGCCATTATGTGTCAACTTACATCAATTTCTTCGGTTATCCCTCTTTGCCTTGTAATTTTTGCCCTTTTCATGGTTTTGTATCTAACATTTTCTCCATGTTATAGAATAGTCGTAAGGGTATGCTCTGCGCTCCTCAAGATTTTCTCTAGCTGCATGCTCTAGCTTGTTGCGCAATTTACTTGCGATGTGCGTTTGTTCAGATTTGGGGAAACCATACAACTCACCGTTCGTGTAAATTATGCGTCCTGGGTGGATTTTATAAGGTAGCTCTTTGCGTACGCCTCTATAACGAACTTGTGCAGCTTGGCACTTGATCAGTATATGGCTGTTGTGAAGCCACTAAAAAAAGTCGCCATTATGTGTCAACTTACATCAATTTCTTCGGTTATCCCTCTTTGTCTTGTAATTTTTGCCCTTTTCATGGTTTTGTATCTAACATTTTCTTCATGTAGAATAGTCGTAAGGGTATGCTCTGCGCTCCTCGAGATTTTCTTCAGCTGCATGCTCTAGCTTGTTGCGCAATTTACTTGCGATGTGCGTTTGTTCAGATTTGGGGAAACCATACAACTCACCGTTCGTGTAAAAATGGCTTCAAATATAAAATACCATTGTTTGTTCTAAACTCGGCCATAAATCCTCTGGCTTACGCTTATTATATAAACACCAATGAACTACCAAACCATTTCATTTTTTATAGTTTTTTGGTGTGAAAGGCGCGATTTATTATGAAGCCATAGCAACGGTGATATTTTCACATGTGAAGATAACATGTTATTTTCACATGTGAAGATATCAAAGTTTCGCGCTAAAGCTCACCTGGTATTTCATTAATGTTTATATAAATTGTTTTATTAAATGTATGCCATCTAATGACGTCTTAAGCCAAAAAGGAAGGGAATTTCCACACTTTGCTTATAAAACGTTGATTTATTTGTTGACATCCAACAAAGTTTAATTCGCTCTATTTATTAGTTTTTTGATTACTACAATTAATATCGGTTGTTACAGATGAATCAAGCCAAAATAAGACAGAGCGACAGAGCGTCTTATTGCATTTGATAATAGGAGCCTTAAGTCTCCAGAAAATTGTTTTTAGTTGAGTTGAGCGGAAGTTTCATTAAATGTAAGTAAGAACGTAGTTGAAAACGACCTTTCTTATTGGTCTAAACGCTTTTGCTGTCCTGCAATCAACGTAGCAATAATAAATTGACGTACGATATATGACATCCTTATATTGTAGGCGCTTACCCCAGGCGTTAATACTTGTTCTTTTTGAATGCTTAAATGGTACGGGACCTACTTATATTGGAAGCCTTTTTTAATACAGGCATACACCGTATAGGCTAAGAGGCGAGGGCTTGAATTTGGAATTACCTAACTTTACTCTTAAATTTAAAAAGAATTCTTTCACTTATTTATTAACTATGTTATGGAACAGCTTGCCTTCTCAAGTGCGTCTTTCAAGTGATGCTAATGACTTCAGCAGTAAAGTGCACGATTGCAGCTATTTAGAACGAGTATTATAGTTTTCCTAGTCACGTTTTTAGTATGTGGCTTTTTAGTCTGTTTTAGCTTTTTATATTTTATGTTTTAATTACCAAGTTTTTTATATGTATATATTTATTGAGTTGTTTTTAAAATTGAATAATATTATAACATAGCCGTAATTATTATAGATTTTATTTATATACGTTCGTATTTTGAACGAGTTTTTTAGCTTTTTGACGTAACGTGTTAAAATAAATGATTAATTGATTGATTGATTGATATATCATGTTCGTCAGATAAGGGGCAAACGTTACCAGATGTTTATAAAATAACCCAACCGGTTTCTTTCAAAGACATAAACTTGACCGCCCAGCTAACGCTCTGTACCTAATATAAAATGGCAACTTGGTTTTGGATTCTTGGCTGGATTCTGTCCATTCTGACGATGGCTGGAAATGGTTTCACCGTACTTCTTGTGGGCAGTCGGCGTCGGCTTCGCACCAAAACCAACGCGTTCATCGTTTCACTTGGGGTGGCGGATTTCTGTGTTGGGGCGTTCGTTGTTCCTTCACTGTTCGTCTGTCACATCAGAGGTGGCTGCGATTGGCCTCAAACCTATGCGTCCTGGGTGGAATTTATAAGGTGGCTCTTTCAGTACGCCTCTATAATGAACCTGTGCAGCCTTGTACTAGATCGGTATATGGCTATTGTAAAGCCACTGAAATACGTCACCTTCATGACCGCGCGACGAGTAACCCAACTAACATTTATTTCTTGGGTGATTCCTCTTGGTCTTGAAATTTGGTCTCTTTTCATGACTTTATATTTACCATTTTCGATATGTTCGATGCTCTTAGCCGTACAGTTTGCGATCCTCGAGATTTTCTTCATCTGCATGTTAAGCTTCTGTTTTATTTCCATGTTAACAGTTGTATACAAGCAAACTCGATCATCAGCCATCTTAGCAAAACAGTTACGTTTCAACCACCGAGGTTTGATATTCAACGCATATGACAAATCAGCAGTTGTAATGTTGGCAGTTGTGGTAGGCTTCGCTCTAGCTTGTTTCGCAACTTACTTGCGATGTAGCTTTCTTCAAATTAAAGTTTTAGGAAACCATACAACTCAACTACACCTTTCGTGTAAAAGTGACTTTGCGTACAAAATACCTATGATAGTTCTGAACTCTGCAATAAACCCTTTGGCATACGCTTTCTTTAAGCGTGATATTAAAAAAGCCCTAAAAGGAAAGTAGCTTTCTCCTGAGGTTGGTTGACTTGGCAAAATGTATTTTAGATTGTAAAAGCTTAAACTTAGAGTGTATACTCCAAACAAATTCGTTGAATGTGTTCACTTTAAATGTAGCGCAATTCTAACCATGGAATAAATTATTGGCATTTTATGATAAACTCCTGTTCGTTTTACTAATCCATTTTTTCTCGATTTCCTGATAAAGATGTAAAAAAAAATCGTCTTTAGCGTAATACGCACCTGTCTCTATTTTTTAAAAACCCAAGAAATTAGCTTCTGCCTCGTTTAGGAGGTGAATATTGATTTTGATTGGTTGATGATAAATTCCATGTTTAAATGGTTTTTAATAACACCTATTAGAGGCTCCCCTTGACCCGGGGGGGGGGAATTTAGGAATTTCTGGGTGGGGGTGTGCCGCTGGGACCCTGGAACCCTTAACCTATACCAGAGCTACTTGAGCTGAATTTTGCTACCCTATACTAGAGTAAATTTCCCAAATCCCCCCTATCCTAGAGTAGCTGTTTCCCTAGTCTAGGTAAAATCTTCAACCAACTGATCAATTTCCTGAAAAATGATACCCTATTCTAGGCCCAAACGCTCTGATTTATATACCCCATCCCTGGGTAAACTGCTTGAAAACCATACCCCTCAGGGGGGCACATACTTATTTTGCCCATATTTGGGCGTGCCCCCCCCCCCCCGGGCCCTTGACAGTCTTCACAACGTCACGAATATTGTTAATTTTAATTTGAGATGAATACCTTGACTGACCAATATTTTGCAGTCAAGAAAGAGCAATAAAAGAAATAGAAAATTAGATACAATAACACAGGTAACTTTAGTTTAGATCTGTTTCAGAGCGGCACATACTTATATAGCCCATATATGGCAGTGCCCCCCCCCCCCCGGGCCCTTGACAGTCTTCACAACGTCACGAATATTGTTAATTTTAATTTGAGATGAATAACTTGACTGACCAATATTTTGCAGTCAAAAAAGAGCAATAAAAGAAATAGAAAATTAGATAAAATAAAACAGGTAACTTTATTTTTGAACTGTTTTTTTTTAACTTTCAAAGCCAAAGGGAAAAGTGTATAGAACCCACACTGCTGTTTGTAAAGAGTAGTGGGCATAGACCATGGAGGTGTGGTATACCCTTTCAAAAGCAGTTGGGATGTAAGTCCTGTTTCATCCCATGTCACTGTGGCAAATTCAATAAAGTTAAAGCACACAGCCCAGGGGCACCCAACGAGAATATAGTTCAAAACCACTTAAACATAGCATTGTTAAACGTATTTTAGTATTTAAACAGTAGATATAGGCATATTTGTATCCCCTAAAAATTTTTCATCTGTTCGGATTTCCTAGCTGAAAGTCTAGTGATCCGAAAATTATAGGGATCAAAACTTACCTTTTCAAAAATTTCAGCCGGAAAAAAGGCTCCCGAAAATTCTAGGTGACCTTCTTAGGGTAAAAATCCGTTAAAAATGAGCAATTATACCATTTTTTAGATGTTCAAAAATCCTAGGAGAGGTAGGCAAGCAAGAAATTTTACAAAAAATGTTCCGAAAATTCTAGATCTCAAATCGTCTTCCGGACAGATATTTTCTGAAAATTGACGTTGGGTGCCCCTGACAGCCTTGTCGCCTTTCTCTACTTATGTCTCCTAAAGAGAGTGCGCTACCAACCCCTAAGCATGTCTTATTTACAAGGTAGGTAATTTCTTATCAAAAAACAGCTGTGTTTGTGATTGACATGACAGCTGAGCATGATTAGAAGCCAATTATTAGCTAGTATAGCCTCCCATGCAGACGTTCTTACGGGTTTGTCACGCAATCATTCCTCTCCCACAGCGCGTGACGAACCCCTAAGAACGTTTGCGTGGGAAGCTACAGCTAATAGAAAAGGACATCAAATGTTTCCCATAGATCCCACAGCAATTAATGTAAAAATTCTTCAAGGACATGGGATTTCTTCCACTCTTCAGTGAATCACATTAGACATAATTTGACCTCCACCATTTTTCCTATATGCTAATAGTTATAATATGGCTTTAACTAATGAAACCTTTTGTAGACAGTGCATATTAAACCTCCAAACTAACAAGGTGTCACCTCGAAATTAATTCAATTTTAACAAAAATAATAATTATTTTCATTTACATGTGGTAAAGCCCTGAGAACATCTGTGTGGGCTGGAGGCTATAACTAAGAGCCAGTTGCTGGCTAATTTCAGCCACTGGAATAGAGATTAAATTGCTTTAGAAAACAACAAGAGGTAATTCTGAAGGTGCAGTTAAGAAAGAAAGCTGGCTTCACTGATAAAAAAGCATGCTTAGCTTTTCCTTAGCTCCATCTGAGGTGATGTAGGGTATTTTGCCTCTGTGCAAATTTTAGTGGCAAAGTGCTACTGGGACTTCCAAACTTTTAAAACCTGTGTTAAACTTCGTTCAGCAGAAATTTTTGTGACCCTATTTTGCAGTAGACCAACAGATGTAATGTTCACACTATATTGTCTTTTACTACATGCAAGTTCAGATTACATGACACCTTATGGAAATATCAACTGTTATCTGCATTTCCTTCTCATACCTGTTTCTGGACACAGGCTAGGAAGGTAGTTAGTAAATGTCTTTTTAAATGGGACACCCCTCATCAAATTCTAAACCCTCACTTTTTCACCCACCTTTAAATTAACCTTTTATTTACTGTCCAAATGGCACAAAATCATTATCAAAAGTAAACGTCACCATTGAGTGTAATATGTAACTATCAACTAGCCTATCTTCTTACCTAACGCGAGTCCAGTTGGAAGTCAGATCTACTAAGGATGAATTTTACTTGATCCAGTCTGTCAGTCAACCGTGGATGTGTGTAGGATTTCACTTCATTGCCATCTTCTGTAAAAAAGTCTTCACCTTCTTCTCCAAGCAAACTTCGCTGGACAAGATTTAGTTTCAGTCTTCTTGTGAAAAAGTCTACTCCACCTTTAGCTATCTGCGGAGTGCACTCAGCAGAAACTTTGTCTCCATTGAATTCACTAAAGTGTTGTACCTTTCGATTCACAAGTCTGTAAGCAAAGTAGTTGACTCCACAAATGCTTAGATTAAGAAGTAAGTTCCACATGGCTTGCTTTTTAAAAGTTCTATAATGGACAAAACGGATCATTTTATATGTCAGAAACAACCAGAAAGGCGAGGCAAAAATATCAAACATTTTGAATTCTAAGCGTTGGATGTGAGCTAGTTCGTGGCCAATGGTGAAACCGATCATATCTTTCGTTGGAACATAACAAGATTTCACAGTTTCTCCGAATTCTGAATCCCACTGGATATTTCTTCCTTGGAATTTCAGACCGGAAGTTGCAACATCTTCTTTAGTTTGATACAAATACCACCTTGGCAAACCTATCACTGCTCCCGCAGGAAACCATGTCGAACCGGCAGACACAGCATGAAAACCTTCATTCACAAATAAGGTCACTTTCTGTGCACTGTTCTTCAAACCTAGTTTCACGGCTACTTCTTTAAACTGTTCGCGGCATGTCTCAGGAACGTCTACGAGGATGCCATTTTCATCTTTTAGAGCGTTAACTTGCTTACAAGCCTGATGGGGAAATAACTCCCCAGAAGCATTTATCACAAATAATCCTCCAATACCAAGACGAATACAAACACGGACTATTTTATCCGCCATGTTAGATTTGGTAACTGACAAGGCCTGGTGCCCAGTTCTGACCTCAGCCCCAGATCCTTCTTGACGATATCTCACAGGCCGCCCAGCCGCTAGGTCGGTGTTGCTGTGTTAATAAATTGCTGTTTCCTTGCTTCTGGGAGGCCAACCCATCAGAAGGCTTTGAAATATATTGTAAAAGGTAGCAGGGCTGTGCTCTAGCAGTGCTCAGTGACCCCTGGCAACTTACTTAGACCTCTTCACCGTGGTGAGGGCATGCTAAGTAACCTGGACAAGATGGCCGGGAAGTGAAAAGTTTGTATGGGAATTCAAAGTCAACTAATTCTTCCTAATTGAATATATTTGCCACTTTCTTTTTGCAAACTTTAACTAATGAACTTAACGAAATTATACACTAAATGTGGAGAGCAAAGCAGTCCTTTGTCACTTTTTAGAAAAATTTGACTTCTTTCATGCATTATGTGTAATTTTTGTGTTGTCAGATAACAGAAAATGTATGGAAGAACTCAACTTTACTAAAATGCAACAATGGACTGCTATACACTACAGATTTAATGTGTAGCGTCTTTAAGTTACATTTGTCAAGGGGAAAGTGACAATAATACATTCAATAAGCAAGTATTAGTTGATTTTGTATTCCATTACAACCGTGAAGGGGTCTATAGGCCTGCTCTCGCTCGGGCAACTAAGATATCAGAGTTTGTCATCAAAATGATATGCTGGGCAACCTTAATGTTACAGGTTAAAAACGCTATGGGCTTCTTTAAATTTTTCTAAAAGCACTGCTATGACTAGTTATTTATTTATTTATTTATTTATTTATTTATTTATTTATTTATAGTAAATAAAGGCTAATAAACAAGTTATATCAGAGCGGAAGTACACAAGTCATTGCCGTACTTATACATGTAGATCACTGAGGTAGGAACAGGTTGTACTGAACTATAGTTGACCCTCCTCCTTTTGGCCGTCCCAATACCTCCCGTCCCGTCACCTCTATTACGCAGCCATCAAGCACTTGATACACTTAGTTTGGCTTTATTTCAAGAATATGATGAAGGAAAAATGATACAGTCTAAAAAAAAAGTGGCAACGGATTGTGGACCAGTAATGCTGCTGCTCCCTTCGTCTGGTTGTCTCAAAATAAAGTGATGTTTCTGCTAAAGATTATGCTGTGATGCTAATTTAAGACGGACCTCTATTGAGTGGCCAACCTCCATAAGTGGCCACTTGCCAGTACCCAGAGGATGGCTGCTTAATGAAGGATCAACTGTAGACACAGAAACAAAATAAAAGTACTGTATGTCCCAAGCACCATCAACTCTTAAGGGCCTTCAGATCATGTTAGCACTATGGCGGCTCTGATTTTTAGTCTTTTATCCACTTTTTGTAACCTGGGATCACCTAGCCAGCACTATGGATGAAACTAAACCTCTGATTAAGTCTGTCTCTGAAACAACGACAAAATCCTCGTTCTGGGGCTCCCTCTGTGTACCAAGATTTGCGTATGTGTTATGATTAGCCTCCTAAAACATTGCCAATCAGTTTGAAGAGAAAGCAAAACACATTTCCAGTAATTTGCTGAGTCCCTTTGGGGCCCAGAACGAAGATATTGGTGCTGCTTTGCTGAAGTATCTAACTGGGGTTAGATTACATATTTGATGGGCACTAGGGATCACCCAACCTATCAGCAGTGGGTCAGCAAAATTCTGAAAAATGCGGCTGCAAGCAGGTAAATGATTCCTTGACATGGCTGCTGATGAAAACTGCCCTTACACAGCTACAGTGTATAATGCATTTACAGGTTTTAAATTGCCAGTAAATGTTATATGCTGTAGCCAAAGAGACAGAGAGATTGTTTTTGTCAATTCTGGAAGTAAGTTGGCAATTTCTATTTAACTATGGGGAAGGAAATTAGAACTTTTGCCAACATTTATCTTAACAATGAAAATCCTCTAGGACAATGCATCCTTTTCTTGTGAAAAATAATCCATGCTGCCACTCAGTTAACTTGGTACTGTTTATCATTCTCTGAAAAGCAATTAAATCAAACAAGTTAGAATAAAAAAGAAATGATTTTGAATGTACTACTTTATTTTGCCAACAAAGGATCTCTCAAAACTTTTATTTCTTCATGCAAGAGTCATAATCAATGCAAACCACCAGAGGCAACTCAACCAAAAAAACTATCGCAAAATTATGGTCTTTGCATATGCCCAAACTTCACAAGCTAATATTTTGCATCTGGATTAGAATGCTGCAAAGTGTAAGACCTGTAAATGGCTTTATGGTAAGTTTTAGCTCCTTATAGCACATCAGTTACAAGAAAACCACTCATCTAGCAGTAAATGGGTTAAATTTTTGGAGAAGCCTGGAAAGGGGTGGGGGGTGGGGTTGTCTCATTAGAAAGGGTAAGCTTAATACTCATTTATATATTTTTAATACTCATTTATATATTTATGATTTCATTTATATACAGTTTTTAACTTGTGGATTATGTGTAGCATAAAGAACAAGTTATTGTGGTCACTGCAATATGCAAATGTGTCACTCAGATGTAGACACCTTTCGTAAATTAGTTGGCCCTGCAGGAGAGTGACTGATATCAAAACGACAACTGTCGTAGATCGTTCCCGTTCCGCAATGTGCTGATTTTGCACATTTCATAGGAGTCACAGGACCACGGTATTCATGTGGACTTTGAATGTTTCAAATTAGCACTATGGCCAACTTTGTGACAGAAGTTTATGAACTTTTGAAGCTTTTTGACTCGTCCAGACAATAAACATGATGAAAAGATCAGCAATTGCTCTTCGACTCCCAAGCTGGTCCAAGCTCACGATTCTGCCTCATGATTCTCCTAATGTAATCGCCAGGAATCGCAAGCTGCAAGAGACTTCGCAACCATTTTGGGAGACACTTGTCAGCCATATGGTCTTCAAATGCGATGAAATGAGTTAAAGTACGGCTTTAACTGTCAAAACCATACTTTCAATTCTCGCCACTTTCTTTTTGCAAACTTTAACTAATGAACTTAACGAAATTATACACTAAATGTGGAGAGCAAAGCAGTCCTTTGTCACTTTTTAGAAAAATTTGACTTCTTTCATGCATTATGTGTAATTTTTGTGTTGTCAGATAACAGAAAATGTATGGAAGAACTCAACTTTACTAAAATGCAACAATGGACTGCTATACACTACAGATTTAATGTGTAGCGTCTTTAAGTTACATTTGTCAAGGGGAAAGTGACAATAATACATTCAATAAGCAAGTATTAGTTGATTTTGTATTCCATTACAACCGTGAAGGGGTCTATAGGCCTGCTCTCGCTCGGGCAACTAAGATATCAGAGTTTGTCATCAAAATGATATGCTGGGCAACCTTAATGTTACAGGTTAAAAACGCTATGGGCTTCTTTAAATTTTTCTAAAAGCACTGCTATGACTAGTTATTTATTTATTTATTTATTTATTTATTTATTTATTTATTTATAGTAAATAAAGGCTAATAAACAAGTTATATCAGAGCGGAAGTACACAAGTCATTGCCGTACTTATACATGTAGATCACTGAGGTAGGAACAGGTTGTACTGAACTATAGTTGACCCTCCTCCTTTTGGCCGTCCCAATACCTCCCGTCCCGTCACCTCTATTACGCAGCCATCAAGCACTTGATACACTTAGTTTGGCTTTATTTCAAGAATATGATGAAGGAAAAATGATACAGTCTAAAAAAAAAGTGGCAACGGATTGTGGACCAGTAATGCTGCTGCTCCCTTCGTCTGGTTGTCTCAAAATAAAGTGATGTTTCTGCTAAAGATTATGCTGTGATGCTAATTTAAGACGGACCTCTATTGAGTGGCCAACCTCCATAAGTGGCCACTTGCCAGTACCCAGAGGATGGCTGCTTAATGAAGGATCAACTGTAGACACAGAAACAAAATAAAAGTACTGTATGTCCCAAGCACCATCAACTCTTAAGGGCCTTCAGATCATGTTAGCACTATGGCGGCTCTGATTTTTAGTCTTTTATCCACTTTTTGTAACCTGGGATCACCTAGCCAGCACTATGGATGAAACTAAACCTCTGATTAAGTCTGTCTCTGAAACAACGACAAAATCCTCGTTCTGGGGCTCCCTCTGTGTACCAAGATTTGCGTATGTGTTATGATTAGCCTCCTAAAACATTGCCAATCAGTTTGAAGAGAAAGCAAAACACATTTCCAGTAATTTGCTGAGTCCCTTTGGGGCCCAGAACGAAGATATTGGTGCTGCTTTGCTGAAGTATCTAACTGGGGTTAGATTACATATTTGATGGGCACTAGGGATCACCCAACCTATCAGCAGTGGGTCAGCAAAATTCTGAAAAATGCGGCTGCAAGCAGGTAAATGATTCCTTGACATGGCTGCTGATGAAAACTGCCCTTACACAGCTACAGTGTATAATGCATTTACAGGTTTTAAATTGCCAGTAAATGTTATATGCTGTAGCCAAAGAGACAGAGAGATTGTTTTTGTCAATTCTGGAAGTAAGTTGGCAATTTCTATTTAACTATGGGGAAGGAAATTAGAACTTTTGCCAACATTTATCTTAACAATGAAAATCCTCTAGGACAATGCATCCTTTTCTTGTGAAAAATAATCCATGCTGCCACTCAGTTAACTTGGTACTGTTTATCATTCTCTGAAAAGCAATTAAATCAAACAAGTTAGAATAAAAAAGAAATGATTTTGAATGTACTACTTTATTTTGCTAACAAAGGATCTCTCAAAACTTTTATTTCTTCATGCAAGAGTCATAATCAATGCAAACCACCAGAGGCAACTCAACTAAAAAAAACTATCGCAAAATTATGGTCTTTGCATATGCCCAAACTTCACAAGCTAATATTTTGCATCTGGATTAGAATGCTGCAAAGTGTAAGACCTGTAAATGGCTTTATGGTAAGTTTTAGCTCCTTATAGCACATCAGTTACAAGAAAACCACTCATCTAGCAGTAAATGGGTTAAATTTTTGGAGAAGCCTGGAAAGGGGTGGGGGGTGGGGTTGTCTCATTAGAAAGGGTAAGCTTAATACTCATTTATATATTTTTAATACTCATTTATATATTTATGATTTCATTTATATACAGTTTTTAACTTGTGGATTATGTGTAGCATAAAGAACAAGTTATTGTGGTCACTGCAATATGCAAATGTGTCACTCAGATGTAGACACCTTTCGTAAATTAGTTGGCCCTGCAGGAGAGTGACTGATATCAAAACGACAACTGTCGTAGATCGTTCCCGTTCCGCAATGTGCTGATTTTGCACATTTCATAGGAGTCACAGGACCACGGTATTCATGTGGACTTTGAATGTTTCAAATTAGCACTATGGCCAACTTTGTGACAGAAGTTTATGAACTTTTGAAGCTTTTTGACTCGTCCAGACAATAAACATGATGAAAAGATCAGCAATTTATTAATTGCTCTTCGACTCCCAAGCTGGTCCAAGCTCACGATTCTGCCTCATGATTCTCCTAATGCAATCGCCAGGAATCGCAAGCTGCAAGAGACTTCGCAACCATTTTGGGAGACACTTGTCAGCCATATGGTCTTCAAATGCGATGAAATGAGTTAAAGTACGGCTTTAACTGTCAAAACCATACTTTCAATTCTTCCTAAATAAAGCTCTTACCGGCTTCAAACAGCTTTGACCAGCAGAATTTTATGGGCAAAAGTGTTAAAGATGATTAATTATCGAGGGTAATCAATATTAGTTGTCGTGGCGCAATAGATAACACGTTGACCTTACACTTCAGAGGCCCGGGATTCGACTGTCACCGTTGGAGACTTTTTTTTTTTTCGTAAAGCCCCATTTTCATTTTTGTACAGACTTAAAATATACTGCTAGACTAATTGCAGGTTCATTATCAGCTTTTATTTCTAAAATACAGACATTAATAATCCACAACTTAGCCTTAGGCACCCTTTGATTAACATAAAGCACCTTTCATCATCTGATCCACAATAACTTCCACTTTTCTTAACCTGTCCAGTAACTTTGGATGAGTGTAGCCTTCTGAAGTCTTCCTTTGAGGAGACTGTGGCCTTGTTGTACCCCTTTCATGCAACAATCTCATGAAGGAGTTAAAGTTCATTGTTTTTAACATCCAGTCGGCTCCACCCTCAGCTACATTCAGGTCACTTCTCGCACACATCTCATCTGCTTTGAATTCTTGATAATGATTTAGATATCGTTGTGCCTTCCAATAACAAAGATAACTGAGGAAACACACAGAGATTTTAATAATGCCATCTACAAAGACTGAAGCTCTAGGAATGACTCTTCGGGACGAGTTGGCAATTTCAAATGTCACATAGAACCAGGAAGGCGCTAATAAAATTTGCGGTGCTAAATCCACGCACTTTATATGACTCAGCTCATGACCAATGAGGAATGCCACGTTATCATCAGACATGATAAGTGTGTCTTTCAATTTAGCACCGATCTTGCCTTCTAAATAAAGAGGTCCCTTACCACTGTTCATATTGGTGATTTGTCTGAACCTTGCAATATCTTGTTCTTGCTTGAAAAAGAAAGACAAAGGCACTCCAATTACAGCACCGTTGGGAAGCCACGTTGCTCCAGCAGACATGGGAAACAGAGACTTGGACACGAAAAATGTGATCTTTTCACTCTGATTGACCCCAATTTTGGGAGCAATCCTTTCGAGCTGTTCTCTGCAACGAGCTGGGACCTGCATTTCTGTCGAGTTCACTTTGAGTTCCATAAGCCTCTTAACGTATTCGTGTGGATAAATGTGTGGAAATGCCTTAACAGTAAGTAATGTTCCAGCTGCCAGGCCAACTACAACGCGTACGACTTTTCTAGATGCCATTCTATGAGGAAAAGAAGAGAGCCAACATGAACCACACAAACAAAGATGGCGCCTAGGTCGAGTAGGGCGTGGGTTTCACTAGGTCCCAGTATTCTGTTCCACTTCCCCGTCCTTCCGCGTTAAACAGAATTTGGATTCAGCATATGTGAATTTGACAATGCTGCTGTTAATACTCTCGACAGTTACAGGGGCGTAGCCAGGATTTTTCCGTAGGTACG
>CALNXI010002519.1:0-25008 GCA_942486025.1 Porites evermanni | reverse complement strand
CAGTTATTGTTGCTTCCTTGCTAGCTGGCTTTATTTATTACTGGTGAGTGTCTTATAAACTACTAAATGAAAGGGGCATCAAATCATTGAACTAAAAAATGAAAAGGGCATCAAACGTACCATTGCCTTTATAGCTAATAATGCTGGCGCCGGCCAGTTGTTCCAATGGTGGATAACGCTATTCAGTGGACAAATCTAATTTGGCAGGTTTTGGGGAGTGGGGGGTCTAAGTTTTCCAGATTTGGGAGGGGGTGGTCTGGGCCTGGGTTTTCCAAATTTGGTGCATGCTCTGGGAGAGGGGGGTATTTGAGTTTCCTGGGTCTGAGGTCAGGAGTGGTACTCCCTTATATAAGCCATATACTAGGTATCTGCCACCCCAAAGGGCAGGTTTTTTGCACCATTTTGGTCTGAAAATGGGTATGGTTTTCTAGGGAATTATGAGAGTGTATGAATGTATTTATCATTAAAATTCCAAATGAGTAAGAAAGAAAGAGAAATATACAAATTTGAAATTTGTTGCTGTTCCAATCTAAGTGTAAATGAAAACATAATTTCTTAAAGACCAGTTCTGAAAATAGGGGTTTGTTTGATTTGAAATAAGGTCAGTATTTGCAGATTGCCTGGCAATTTCAGGGGGGAAATCTTTGAGAAATGCCTCAAAAACATTTATTAAAGTTATTGATTGGCACTGTCTTCATAGGGTACCCAAGCTTTTTCCAAGGTGCACCCATGGGTTAAACGTTGATAATATTTCCAATTCAGAATGACTGCTTTACTTTTGATTTATTATAATCTATATTCTCTTAGTTCAGTGATGATCTTCACACATTTGACTGGTGAATTACTAGCCACTAATCACCAACAATCTCTCTTCAGGACTCTCACAATCCATTGTGCGGCTGACTTAACTAAAGAAATTCTGAGTTGAAACCATGTTTTTTGTCATCCTTGGTTCAGTTTTGCATTATTCCAAGTGTGAGAATGGTCAAATAGAAGGAATACTTTTCTTCCAAATGCAATGTTTTAAAATCTCCCAACAACACACACAAAATGAATCAAAAATAACAATACAAAATAAAATAGTATTCTTTTCTATAATCCAGGCTGCCTGGTGGAAAAATTGCGACTGGGGACACCTTCTTGAAGGTGCCCACTTTGTCTCTTGAACTGGCACTGAGACAATATGATGATTTCTTAGTTTACATCCACTGCCAACATCAAACTATCTTAAGTGCAGTCAAGTGTTTTGCTGAAGGCACAGAATGGCCATGTGTTATGGTTGGAAGTGCATTTGAAGGTTGTTGTCTTCCAAGGAATTTACACAGATGGGAAGAGTGTGCAACTCACTTTGATTTCCTTGTTTGTCTGCCAACACCAAAAGCTGGAGAGTCCACTGGAAACACTTTACAGTATTTGCAGCAAAATGGAAGGCCACATCAAGTAATCCTGAAACTGTCTGACCCATCCATCGTATTTTCAGATTACATTCTCGGTGCCAGTGATAGCGCAGTGTCAAACTTAAGGGGTTGCCGTCATTTTCTGCATGAAGGTAGTGATCAATTTTATCTAAAAAAAACTTTCATGGAAACCATTGAAGGAAAAATCAAGAATTCCTTGGGTAAGGTCCTTGCACAGAAACCAGGTGGGATGGAAATGATAGCAAGGGACAGCAAAGAAAATTGCACAGGCCCCTGTCCATCATTGCGTGTCTCATTTTTCAAGGCCATCAATGAAAGATTAGATATGTTGCCTCTAGATCCAGACACATGGGCAGGGGATGCAATGACAAATGCTCAAATGATGTGGGTCAACCTTACTAACTGGAGCAGCCAGTTTTGGCCAGCTAGAACGTTTAATGTGTATCCAGCCTTTCAATGTGAATGGCCTGAAGATGCAAAAATCATGTGGCTTGAAAGAGATAGATTTTGGCCTAGTGAAGCCATTGTACAAGAAATAGCACAGTCTTGCTGTTATCTTCTTCCTTTGTGGAACAATTTCAGAAATGAACATGACCATCTGACAAACAAGGAGGTAATGGAATTGCAGATTACCTTCGGCACATCAGAGTATTTGTTATTCTCAGAAACAGGACCAAAGGAGAGGCAGTGTGTGGTGATTTTAAAAGCTCTAATTGAAAAGCATTCACTGAACTTTCAAATTTTATCATCGTTTGTCATCAAGACAGTCCTTTTCTGGTATTTACAATCAATCCCTCTAAGTCAGAGACAAGGTTTGGGAAGAGGCGAATTACTTGTGAGACTCCTGGACAATCTAATTTGTTTTTTGAATGAGAAGAACTTACGTCACTTTTTCATTCCCAGTGTTAACCTACTGGATAGCTTTGATTCAGTTGAAATCAGTAATGCGCTTCAAGATGTGAAGAAAGTAAGGAGAGCCTTGCTTGATCATCTGTCTGAGCTCTTTCAGTTGGAGGGCTCGAAAAGACTAAACGAAGATTTTGTCAATAAAGTTCTCTCTTTCATTTGATGCAAAGTTGTAACGCGAGAGAGTTGAAACGTTATTCTGTATTTTTTTCACATTATTTTTGTATATTTATCGTCAATTTGTAATCACTCAAAATAGACGTCTGTTCTTTCTTGATCCATTAGCACCCAGAGCAACAACTAGGACAACAACTAGATTCGAATAAAAAATATGTGAAAAGAAACGTAATGCGTAATAATTATTACTGGGCTGCCTGTGGCAAAGCCCAAATAAGTTCTGAATAGCCCGTTTTTCGAAAAAAAAAAATGTCGGATGCATAACCAAGCAGGCATTGTATGTCCCGTCCCACCCACAATGGGGCGATAACTGGGATAAGGGGGATATTCGTTTCAGATAAAATCAAACAGACTTGAAACTATTTATGAAGTATTTAATAGGCCACTGTATCGCGCACCTGGTAGACCAGTGTACCCTAATTATGGGGGCCTTGTGTGTTTATAGACTCAGGTGAATATGATTCGTTACAATTTCAAATGAGCAGATTTAGATTAAACATGCTGTTTTAATCAGTTTACTAATTCCTTTGCATTTTTATAAAATAGTTTTCCTTGATAGTTTTCTAACTTACAGTCTGTCATTTTATTTTTGTAATAATCGCGACTTTTTGCAGGTGTTTTGCAAACCAGAGGACACTACGACATCTTGGGCTTGAAAAAGCGTTATTCAAGTATGACAATTTTGTCCTGCTCAACATGACCCAACACAAATTAATTTTCGAAGCTGTTAAAGAAGAACGGATAATAAGCCAGCTTCGAAGGTGTGTTCTGCCAGTAGGGAGCATGTTTGAGGGTTCACACATCGCAGAGTGCCCAAGCGATGGTGGCATTTCACAAGAAATGGATTTTATGCTTATTTTACCGGACGTGACTGCTAGTGAAAGAGACGATGGAGTTTTGCAGTGTTGTTCAATAGAAGGGCCCAATCCCGGCTATGTCAATTTGAAAGTGCTGGATGCTACACGCATTACGCTGGAGGACACACCCTTTATGCAGGATATAATTAGGGACCCTATGGCAATGTTTTACGAGGTACATAACGACGAACTGTTTCTTTCACATAAATTTGTTAGGGTATTTGAAAGACGAGTAGAATATGCAGTGACCATGGTGATGGGAACAAAATTTGCCACAGGTCTCGAACTTGGCATGAAGCGGAAAAGTGTCGCTGATCTTTACCCAGTGATGACAATTTTCTTCAAAGAACCAATTCATTGTCTTATCTGGCCTGACTCCACGACTTGGCCTGATTGTGCTTTAGGAGCGCTGTTTGACACGTTATCGATTATCCAAGACCGCCAGCGTGACATTTCGTGGCAAAATCAAATCATAGACATCGCACCTGCCATATTATGCGACATCCCTGTGAGTGTCAAAAACTCTTGGCTGAAACGAAAAAGGTGCTGGCCTTGCCAAAGTATAGTAGAAAAAATCTCAACTCTCCCATGTTACCTACTTGCCAAGCCACACCCGTTTACCTCAAACAAACTTTTAGAGTGGCGATTTAGCTTTAGCTCAGCGGAGTTGCTTCTCAGTTCGGCTATAAAGCCTTGGGAAAAGCAGTGTCTTATGGTTCTTAAAGCACTGAGAAGAAAATACCTTCAAGAACCAAAGGTTATTGCCTCTTACCATTTAAAAACTGTCCTTTTCCATGTATTAGAGTCCTTGCCTCGTCGTAAAAGAGAATCTCTGAGCCGAGGTGTCTTCTTGGAGAAACTTCTGGATCAAATGATTTACTGTGTAAAGAGCAAAAACTTGCCCAACTTTTTTATCCCAGAAAATAACATGTTCCGCCACTGCGAAGATGCCGATCTTTCCACAGTCCTTTTAAAGCTTCGAGACATGAAAGAAAATTTTCTGGCTTACCTTACAGAGGACTTGTTCACAACATCTGTTACAGAGGAAAGAGAAGAAGGGGAATTCCAAGAAACATACTGGGGAGTTATATAATTAGCGACACCGAGGAAGATGTTTATGAGACTGTACGGCCACGCCCATGAAGTGTCTCGTTTCTCATCGCCCTCTCTCAAAAAAGGGATCGGTCGGTCGAAAACGAGAATAATATTATTATTCAAGACAAGAAATATTGACTAAATTACGATTATTTTCACAGTGGAAAGGATTTGTTGCTTTTAAATTCATGATGCCCAAAAAACGGGAACTACTGACAATTCAGGCAATAAACTGATGTATTGATTGTCTTTATTTGACAAATCTTCTTTCACCAAAAACCGATTGAAACGTCAAAGTTTCCTTTCCTTTAACTGAATAATCTGAGGCCTAAACTAAGCGTACCCCCCTTCCCTTCCCCCTCAAAAGAAATATTTCCTTACATCTCAGTCCTCTCTTAGCCTTTTTACCTGTAATATACTAGTAATAACCGAAGGTTAGGGAGTGAAATTGCGGTCGTTTCGCCCGAAAGTCAATTCGCCCGACGGCGTTCGCCAGGACGTAAGTCGATTCGCTTGTTCATGTACATCACTCTACAATTTGATAGACATACCTTTCGAGATGTTGTTTTAGTTAACCTTGGATTCCACATGTGCAGTCACTGTGTGTCTATTCATGCTTATTCCCTTTTTTAGGCTTAAAGAACGACAAATACGCTTCGGGGAAATCGAGTTAGTCTGAGCGAACTGCTATCGGGCGAAACGACCTAATACCAGGGGAGTGTGGGTGAGATCGATCGCTTTTCAGGTGAAAATGCTCTTGCTCTAACGCTGCGCTTTGTGTGCTATGTATTCCAGTCATTCTTGGTGAACGGCCAAACGAATGTTGACTACAAGTAAAACCCTCCGTGATGCGTAATCCTGTAAAAAGGCTCAGATTTGGATTGCGGTTTCCTCTGGTCGCCTGCAATCATTTTTCTTGCGTGAATGAGGAAACTTACGACCCTTAAAACAAACTTTACAACACTTTCCCATGAAATAATAATACTTCCCAATTTCTAACGAATCATTCTCAGATTTGTTCCGCCGGCTTTATGTAAAGGTTCAACAATGCGAGTGTTTATTCCGGGACTCGGAATAGGTATACCCCAACCCTCCAACAGTGCGTTATTAGCGGAAACCAAGGCTCCCTCGGAGTACGCTCGGTACGGGTTGTATGCACTGCCTACAATGTAAATCTGTTTCCTTGGAAATGGCTTCTTTGCCCAATTCTCAACTCTTCTCATCGACACGTTACACCCGGGCCTCTGTAGGTACCTGCGCAAAATGAAAAATAGCAAATATAGCAAATGTAAACGGTAGCAGACATGGCAGTAGTGTACATTTACCGACCAGACAACAGTTTTCCAATGTCCACTTAGCAATGGGTCTTTGTCACACGGCGGCCATTTTGTCCCGAGAGACTAAAGTAGCTTTGTTTTACCTGTCTAGCCTCGCGCTTCCACGTTTTCACTGCGAGGTCGAGGGTGGTAAAACAAAGCTTTTTTCAGTCTCTCGGAACAATATGGCCGCCGTGTGAATAAGGCCCATGGACTCCATCTGTGAATGCCAGTCTAGCCTGCGAATACAGCCGTATCTCCTAGTCCCTCACCGTTGGGTACGCTTCGCGGATCGGACGTCTGCGCCACAAACACCGAAATTCCATACTGATCATGCCAAGCAATGACTGCGCAATAAATCTGATAGTCGTTGGATTAAGATCAATATATGGAATTTCTGTCAGTGAAGCACAGACGTCTCTCCAGCGAAACGTTCCTCGCGCTGACGGCTGTATTCGCAGGCAAGTTCAAAACCCAACTGGAAAATTTTATTGTTAAATTGTTTTATTTTTTTGTTTTTGAGAAGGTAAACATAATTTTGTTTCGAGCAAAGTTTATCTCAAAACAGCATGCGAGAGACAGAGCTAGAAACCAAAACTTTCGAGCGATGGATGCGAGAAGAATCACTGTAAAAAGACAAAATCAGTATGCTTCTTACCAGGCTCCCTCGTTCCAGTACTTGTAGACTGTTTCCAAGGGCTTAGGAACTGTCATGTTAAACTTATACTCAATAGCACGATGAACTTCCTGGTCAACCAGTGACTTGGAAACTGAGTTTAGAATGCTTCCCCATTTTTCGCCACACTCGCCGTCTTTATACGCAAGGTGCAGCACCGCTTCGCCATTTTTACCGCGCGCACTAAAGAAAACGAAAGAGAAAAGTCACTTTCTGTTATAAGAGAGCGAATGATAGATAGTTGATAAATGCTGATCGTAGCGGCAAACTCTGATATTGATCTTCAGTATGTGGGGAATTTGGACAAATGTGACTAAGGTCACGTGATTGGTTCTTGCCTTCTTTTAGGCGAAATATACTCATCAGTCTATAGAAGATTAACGAAGATAATAAAATCGCGATCGAAGAGGTTGACGAGACAGATAATAAAAGAAGTTGTATAAAAACTTCAAGTGTTAGGCCCAGTTCAGACGTCGTGCTTCTGCCGTGCCGAACTAAATTCAGGCCAGTGATTAAGTTCGACAAAAGCACGGCAGAAGCACGGCGTCTGAGTCAAACTTTTGAATTAAGTTCGGCGAGCAATTAAGTTCGACAAGCGCTGCCGTGCTACACGGCTCACGGCTCTAAACATTGTGTAGTGGAATTTTGGTTTTGATTTTTAGCACTGTAGATTTGTCAGTACGCCTTTCTTCCGTGCTGTTAGTTTTCGAGAGTTCTCATTGACATCAAGCCGAACTTGACTAATCACAGAGTGTGCTATTCACCTGTGAGGAAGGGTCCATCCAAGGCAATCACTGTTAGACAGGAATCTCTCCATGGGATACAATTGCGTTGCTTCGTCCTTAATGTCTTCCCACCACGCCCTTTCGTAAACTGCCGCCGCTTTGAATGCCGGGAAGGCCTTGATAGATTTAAACTCCTCTTCTTGTTGAATCATTCGTGCCACGCTGCCACGAATCTTTTTAAAAGACCCTGGAGGAGCAGCAACCACGAGCTTTTTTGCTTTAATCTTACCTGTTGATGTTCTGAGTACAAAAATGTTTTTTCTTTGGTTTATCGATGAGATTTCACTTCCAGTATAGATCTTTGCTCCAAGTTCTTTGGCAGATTTCTCGAGAGCATTTGTGATGGCAGACATTCCTTTTACGGGGCGGATTTCGTTCCCTGTAAAATCCTCGTCTAAGAGCTTGTAGTACTCTACTACACCTGTAGCACCTGTTGAATTGCATTTCAGAAGACGTTATGACTCCGATCCCATCTAAAATTAAGTCTTACAATCCATTCAACGCTTTCAATCTTAGATCGAGCTATATGGTGAGATGAATAGACCATTTTACAGTTGTGGGCTTAGTATCCAAGACTTTGAGTGAACGTGAGGCTGAGGTTGACCTTGTTTTGATACAAACCTCTTTCGTTTCTTATAGAAATTATACTTATTAATAAAAACTAGCACAACATAATTTACGTATTAAATCAGGAAGGGATGTATCAACTCTAACCTCCTTTCCACCTGTAATGGACAAATTGTTTGAGTGTATTAATTTTCAAAGCGTATAAAAAATCATAATTTTTACAAAGATATTTCCGAAATCAAGATTCCATGGTTAAAATAGCCCAACTTGGAAAAACGTTTTCTGCAGTACAAAAAAAAAATCTAAAAAAGCATTACAATCGTCATATGATGATGTTAATTAAAACCAGTCAAGAAATTGACAAGAAAAGAGTAAGATACAGTAAAGTAACAAACTGATCTTAACCCTCGGACGTACACGCAAAGTCATACTCCTACCGTGGCACAAGGGGGGATTGATGGAACTTTGACAGAGTTTTTTTATGTTGCAATATTTCGAAACGATTTTGTCTTCAGTGAAAAGCCTTTTTAATTTTTTTTACAGGATGAGGTATCTTTTATGGATGGTGGTGCTGCTGGAGGTCTGTGACGTCACCAAACATGGTCGCCATCTTGGCCGCTATCTTGGATTTTATCAAGAATTAGAAATCAGGTAAAAACAGTGAGAACTAATACTTTTTTGCACTTAGCATGCAAAATAACTTTGCATCATTTTATCCACAAGTTTTTCTTTTATTCCTGAAAGAAGTTGAAAAAACTTCACTCAAAAATGGCCTGACCACCTGCTACCTATTACGTCATATCCCTGACCATCACATCACCCCCACCCCCCACCCACCCCTGCCTCCCCCATGTACGTCCGAGGGTTAATACTCGCCTCCTCTTAAGTCGCCTTCATAACCAAAGACATCAAAGTAAAATTCCGATCCCTCTGGCGTGAGAATATTCTGTTGGTAGGTCTGGAAAGTGGCAAATCTATCCGCTTCTCTCACATGCTCTTCGTTGAAAAGATATTGATGCATTTCACTCCAGGTCATATTCTGAAACTTGCCTTTTAGTAGAGTTGGAAAGGACTGTTTTTTGATTTCGTGGTCCTCGCGAGATGACTGTCCTCTGGTCTCAGTACGCGAGTTTTCGTAAAAATTCCACTCCTCGTACGGAATGGACAACCTTTCAAGAATATTCCTGCATAGCAGTAAAAAAAATATATAAACATAGTTCAGATATTCCGCTCCAATATTAGCGGAATTTGCACTGCAAGCTCAACAACTTGAGCTGGAATGAATGTCATGACATCGTACCTTTTGGTCACCTGTAATCCCTTATTCATATGACTCAGTCGTCAGCTATCACATAATTTGAGAGATGCTACCGAGTTGAAAAACTTCGTATGGGCCGTTACCAGGAGTTAGGAGCCGAACTACTAAAACCGTGATAAACACCCAAAATTCAGGATTCTTCTTTGACTTTTTCACTTTATAGATGTTTGTATCTTGAGCGAATCCTGGAGTATCTTTAGTGTCCCACCTGAGCTTTTTTAGGGATGTGTTTGGGGGGGGGGGGGGGGGGGGGGGTGGGGAAGGGGAAAAGAAATTGGGGAAAAAGGGGGGGACGGGGCCCCCAAGGAAGCCCGTTTTCCCCGGGGGAAGTTCCCGGGGGAAGAGGGAAAAAAATTTTTTGTAAAGATCCGAGAGGACACGTGCTAAAACCCAGCCCCAACCTGTTCTGGGGGGATCGCCAGTCTGTGCATACACGATGTGCTTCCGATATTGGTCGAGGTAAGCCTAACTACAAAAAGGAAAGAAGATTTTAACTATTTTTTTCTATTTTTTCTTATTTTGATTTTAATCTTTTTTTATTCCGCATCGTGTGCAGGATCTGTTTTGTGAGATTGGCGAGTTTTTGTGGGGGGGGGGGGGGGGGGGGGGGGGGGGGGTCTGAGTTGAGAAGGGACAAGATAATTGGGGAACACAGGGATGCACGGGCCCCCAAGGAAGCCCTGTCATCCCTGGGACAGTTCCCAGGGATAGAAGTCATAAGATTTCTTGATAATAATACAATGCTTGATTGGAGAGTCTTACCGAAGGTTGTAATTTGCCAGATCAATCCTCCAGGCGCCCAGGCCTAAAAAAAAGAAACAGAGATTTGGCAACGGCATGTTTACGTATCTTAACTTTTTCCTGTTATGGACCTAGTTCCTTCAATCCATACGTGACGATATACGCTTCCCTACTCTAGACAGTCATGAAAAGTTCGTAATAGTCCATTTTTAACAGCTGTCTTGAAAAGTCAGTAAACCTGTTGGAATTTTATATGTCATTGCATGCTGTTTGTATTATGTATTAATAGTATTACTGTAGATCAAGGTCTGGCGTGGTTGCCTGTCTGTCTGCCATGTAGTTTGTCGGGCATGGGATAGTATGCAGCGAGAAGAATCATGGAGAACTTGCAAAACGCGAACACTTGGGAAGGCTCAAAGTTTTTGCGCTTCCCATGACCTCACGCCGCGACTCCAGCCGAAAATACCACGAAGCGCCCTGGGTTCGAGATAGCAAACATTGCTTTTCTAAGTAAAGGCCAAAATACTAGCCATATACACCTACCCACAGTTTCATCCGGCACCTGAGGAAACACGTAATCGTAGAATCGTCCACCAAGACGCGCGTTCCTTTCAAACACGCACACGTTAGTTTCTTTCTTGTGTCTAAGGAGAGATTCTGCTGTATACAGTCCTCCAATTCCACCACCCACAATGGCTACTTCACAATGCAGCACCTTTTTACCTAAAATGCATTGTAATTTTATAGAACAGAGATCAAGAAAAACCTGAGTGGACTATAGGCACCAAGAGAGATGTAGGTACTTAATAGCTGGGCTCCCAGAGGGGGTATTTTAGGAATTTTTGGGTGGGGATGTGCCGCCTGGAATCTGGAACCTTTAGCCTATACCAGAGCTAGCTCAACTGCATTTTGCTACACTATACTTGACCAAACTACCCAAATCCCCCCTATCCTAGAGTAGCTATTTTCAAGAAAATAAGGAGGTCACTAGCACAGTCCAGCCAAAATAAAACCGATTTCACTTTTTGTATTCTTGAATGGTAATTCCTGATTTCCCTAGTCTAAACAAAATCTTCAAAGAACTCATCAGTTTCCTGGAAAATGATACTCTTTTCTAGACCCAAACTCTCTGACTTATATACCCTATGCCACAGTAAACTGCTTAAAAACCATACCCTTCGGAGCGGCACATACCTATATAGGCCATATATGGTAACCCCCCCCCCCCGGGAGATACCCGGGCCCTACGGGAAATAGGTAGAGTTCTGTTTCTCCGGGACCCTTAAAATGTGCAGCAGGGTCGAGGGGACGCAAAGCTCATTATTACCTGTAGGACCAGTCATTTGAAGCCTACCAACTCAAAAATAAGAAATTAAAACAAATATATTGAAAAATCGAGGCACGTCACCACGAATAGCACATAGATTCCTTCCTATTGGTAGGTACATGACCCGTCGTATGCAAGTTTAGAGAACCCTGCAGACGTAACTAGATATTTGATATCACCTACAATTTTCCCGAGTCTATCAAGGCGCTAAGGGTTCTATCTCACAGTAAGCACCTCCCCCGATTCCTAAGTTTGTGCATGTGCACCTCTCGTATTTGGCCTAGAGTAGCCAGGGGGCTCAAAAATAGTAAGCCACACTTCTAAGTAGATTTCTATTCACCTGCCCAAATATAAATTTAAGACATAAGTCCTCACCACGGATTCGTGCATTCCTGACATTAGTCTGCAATCGAGGCAAAAATCAGTTAATTGGCAGTAGAAGATAAGCTAAGATAGACAATTATGATTTCTTTCGCTGAGCATGCAAAAGGTGACAACATTCCCTTTCTCGCCCCATGTAAGTGAGTTCAAGACAATCTTCAGGATTCTAGATTCCGGATTCCTGCATTCCGAATTCCAAATGTTAGTGGGAGTCCGGAATTCATTGACCTGTATTCCAGATTCCAAAACCCAGGATTACACGTTCCACAAGCAAAACATTTCCCGGATTCTGGAATCCGATTCCCTTTAATGAGGCTGCCTTTCTAATCTTGGAAGAAGCTTGGACTTTGAATCTGGGTAAATCAGAGAGGATAGGCTCTAATCGCCTCATAAGGTTATCAGGATTCCGGAATCCGTGAAATTTTTGCTTGTGGAACCTAGAATCCGGGACATTTTTGCTTGTTAGCGGAATCTGAATCCTGGCTTTGGAATAAATAATTCAACTCAACGAATCGGGAATCCCGCTAACAATTAAAATCCCGGAATCCAAGTTCCACTGACAAAGAATCTAAAGTCCAGTATTTGGAATCCGGAATCTTTGAAGAGCTTTGCTCCTTTGTGAATCTTAAAACGCAGTCTAAGCCTGTTTTTTCCACAAACCAGTTGTTGGCACGAACGGTCAACGGCGCGAAATATTTCAAATTTAGTGAAATATAAAGAAATTGCTCCCAAAGACGTTTAAGACAAAGTTTGCTGTCAACACTGTTGTTTTATTAAATCTTCTCAAAGCTTTTGTTGTAGAACGAAACATATGCATGTACAAGGAAAGTTAAACGAAGAGTTTTTGCTGTTTTGGCACAGTACAAAAGCTCATTGGATTTTCTGGTATGGTGGTGTTATACAGCTAGTTATAGTATTATTTAATAAAGGTTTTTTTTTGTGGCAGCGACATTTAATAGCAAATTACAGAGAGGTAATCCAGCTAGGAGTAAAACTACCAACAAACCACAGAAAGGATTAAATTTAGTAGCTTATTTACTTGATACGTGTCCAGGGAGAGCTTAAACTATAAACAGTTGCGGGATGAATGTTAAAATTTACGATTAGTTATGCATGAAGGCAGAGAATAATTCAGAGTGGAGTATAGAAGATATAGAGACACAAGGAAACGATTGTGTTTTCTTGATTGTATTAATTATATATTTTACGAATTGTATCTTTCACCATTATCCAGGCCTATCAAAGCATCCGTGTATGCATCTCGCATTTTTGTTCTTTTATAATCTTATGCCAATCATTTGCAAAAATATCAAAAACGGTTGTTACAACCTCATTTGTTTAAAGGTTCTTTGAACGTGGATGGTAAAAATCGCAAGATTGCTGCCAATCAAAGGGCCTGTTTACATGGAGTGGGGGACCCCGGTCTAGTGGGGTAAGTTTCTTTTGTTTTGTATCCCCAAGAGCGTGAAAACAAAAGAAACCAACCCCACTAGACCGGGGTCCCCCACTCCATGTAAACAGGCCCTTACTGTGGTTTAAATCGAATTTGCGGGAGTCTGAAAAACCTATTCCCAGAGGTGGACAACATTAACATTAACATCAGAGAACAATGCTTGAGAAGTAACACTATTATAGCAGTCAAGAACTCACTGTTTTTTTCGCCACTAAAACGCCAGCAGCAATTTCAAAACACAACAAGAAGATTGCCCTGTTCATTATTTGGTCCCATATACAGCGTATGAAAATGGCGATAGATTGTTGGATGAAGTTCAGCGATGTTGAATTGCAGCACTTTGGTCGAGGCACGAAGTGACCCCACTGATTTCAAATTAAAACACAACCTTTTTGCAATAAGCTGTTTACTGATATACGATATATAAAACTCTACGACGAGTTCATTTACCATATTTGGTTACAACAGCGGTCATGAGTTGACAACCCTCCATCGGTGAGCCAATCAAAACGTAGTATTTCCACTAATATGGGCAGTTGTTAGGACTTCTATAGTTCGTTTTCACGTGACGTCACGGCTGCCGTATTTGTGTACAAAACAATGAATCGGCGGTCATGTTTGTGTACAAAAAAAAAGATCCTCTGGGAGTTAAACTCTTTTCACATGTCAAAACTTTCTTTTCTTCCAAACAATTTGCAAAGCAGCTGCTGGACCACGTGACTGCAAACGATCTATGAAACAGCCCCTATTCAAAAATACCGTTTTACCGCCAAAAGTTTGCATGACCATTGTGCAATTTCTTCGATTGTACAATTTTCTTCGAGACGATTTTAGGCACCAAGAAACAATGCAAACTCAAAATATTGGAGGGAAAGCAAGGAGTGTTGTGGTTTTTTTTTTCTTTAAATAAGGCCCATTAAACGTGTGCGTGTTTGATTTTTTATTGACTCCCTCAAGGCTGCTATAGATTTTTTCAGTCACGGGGTCAGCAGCTTTGCAAATTGCTTGGAATAAAAGAAAGTTTTAACATGTCAGAGTTCAAAGCCCACAGGATATTTTTTTGTACACACACATGGCCGCCCATTCATTGTTTTGTACACAAATTTGGCCGCCGTGACGTCATGTGAAAAAGATCTATTGATAATCCTTTGTCGTAAAAATTTCTTTACATCGTCTTTAGTCCTATTATCCTCCTTGGTTACACTTGGATAGTAGGAAATAAGCGTTGACAGGCTAAACACGACTTCTTTTTTTCTCTCTCGCGCGAAGCCGGTTACTAACACTACACAGTGCATTCTAAACTTTGACTGAGTAAATCTTGTTTTTGCCGCACTAGGCTTACATTAACAGGTCACGAAGCTGGTTTGTTACATGCATACTGAGTGATCATTTCCTGTGGTTTATGCTTCTGTAGGTGTTCCTGATAAGATTTGATCTCAGATGCAGTTATAAAGTGTTTTAATTTTCTTTGACCTCTGTTTCTTATGGCTAAATAAAGATTTTAGTTCCTTTGGTTTCCTCCGAAATGCCTGGATCTGAGTAACTACATGCATGCATGTAATTAAGTTTCTTTTTCCGTGAATGTGTTTTTTTCTTGCTATGTCAGCGTGGCGCTGGGCCCAGCTCTTAAGTATTGTTTGCAGGATGTTGAATTTTCACGATAGTGCCGGAGATCTGTAGATTGGAGTTGTACAATGTAGCTTAAAACTAAAGCTACATCAAGTATGGAGAATTATGCTGTGTGTCAGTCAAGATCATTCTCTAAGCGCTGATGCAGTCCATTTAGTTTTTCTTGAGATAGTCAGTTGCTACTTTGGTTAAATCTTAGGTGCAGAGAGCGAAACAGGGTGTCAGAATAGTAGTAGCTAGGATCGAAAATACTAACTTGCCATTGGCTGCAAAAAAGTGACCAATGGCGTAGGTGTCTCTTTCACCCGCGTTCTGTTGTGCTTTCTACAAGGTCAAAAACCCTTTTGGGGGCTGAACGGGTATGATAGTATTTGACTAGGTTGCAGTGATAGTAGATCACTGGCATGTCCTAGTGCGAGTGATTCTCTTTCTCAGGTGATTCGAGATATTTTCTCGTGACTTTCTCCGGCAAAATCAGTAGCCCGAGCGAGATTTCTTCCCACCAGGTATATGACGGAGCCTGACTCGTCCCCAGTCGTCTCTCATTATTAGTATCTGGCGTGGAAGACTAGAACGGACTCTTTGACGAAGGGGATGACGGGAATGAAGAAAGGATTGTCTGTGGGCCAAATTTCAGAACTCTTGCGACCAAGAAAGGAAAGTTATTGCAATGTTAAACTGAAGTGGCTGGATACTGGGCAACATTCTGTATAGAAAATGCAGCCACGCGAAAATCAACTCGCCACTGAATGAGTCAAGAAAATTTCCATAAGGAGTTGAGTAGAATTGCATTATACGATTATATCATATATCCTATAAGCTTTAA
Source organism: Porites evermanni (assembly GCA_942486025.1). NCBI lineage: Eukaryota > Metazoa > Cnidaria > Anthozoa > Scleractinia > Poritidae > Porites > Porites evermanni. The sequence continues at coordinate 9,536 of CALNXI010002519.1, read as the reverse complement.
CTATAGTTATAGGTATGAAATAAATCCTATCCGTATAATATACGCAGCTAATTCATCGATTCTGTACAGCAAAGAAAAAACTGGCCGGATACTGGGCACCTGACATCAATACTTAGTGAACGTTTCTGGCCTCCGTTATTCCAAACAAATTGAATTTCAAGAAGAATTAATAAATTTTCTGAGAACCTGGCTTCCTAAATTACATTAAAGAACACTGCTTGAGAAGTAACTTGATTACTGTAGCATTATATGAAGGGAAAATATCATCGCAGTTATATTCGCAACTTTTGCAGTTGGGAAAAGAATGCCTGAAAAAAATTAATTCAGGCTTTACGGGATTCGAACCCTTGACCTCTGCGATACCGGTACAGCGCTCTACCAATTAAGCTACAACCCCGGACAAAACTGTTGAGACAATTCCATCTATTTTCTAACTTTTGGGCCCTACTCCCGTCTCCCCCAAACACAAAAAGTAGACCCCCTCCCCACCCCCTATTCAAAGTTGCCTTGGTCTAAAAACCAACGTGTATAATTGCCATGCTATCCTAAACAACTTTGGATAAGGGGAGGGGGGGAAATCGGGCATTCATTTGGCGGAGGTTTCAGTTTTTGCCGGGATGACAGGAAAAAATAGGCATTTTCGCGATTTGTCTCAACCGGTTTTGTCCGGGGTTGTAGCAAGCCAACTGGGAGAAGGTCATTGAATTGGTTCGTTATAAACCCGTGAAAGGATGATGATGTCGAAGTTATGAATTTTTTTTCAGGTTTTTTTTCCGCAACCGCAAAAGTTGCGTATATAACTGCGATGATCTTCCTTCATATAATTCTTCACGCCGCAGTTCACATATACGATTTTCATATGTTCATAACTTCATCACTGCTGTAGTAGTAGAGACCTCGCGGTTTTTTTCGCCATGTGGCGAAAAAAACAGCGATGATAAATTGCAGCACACTGGTCGAGGTACACGAAATGACCCCAATTTCAAATTAAAACACAGCGTTTTTGCAATTAGCTACTTACCGATATGTAATTATAAAACTCTAAGACGAGTTCATTCAGGCCATATTTGGTTACAGCGGGGTCATGAGTTGGCAACCCTCAATCGGTGAGCCAATCAAAATGTAGTAAATCCAATAATATGGGGACTTGCTAGGACTTGTAACAGCCCTTATTCAAAAATAGCTTATTATAATACTCTATGTTTCCCTCCAAACTTTTGTTTGACCATTGTTTATAGTTTCTCCTGGGACGATTGCAGGTACCAAGAAACAACGCATGTATTCAAAATATTGGAAGGAAAACAAAGAGTGTTGTGGCCTTATTTTTGACTAGGCCCATTAAACGTGTGCATGTTTGCATTTTTATTGACCCTTTCAAGCTTCTATTGAAAATCCTTTTGTCTTGAAAATTTCTTTAGTCCTATTATCCTCCTTGGATACTCTTGGATAGTAGGTTTTTCGCTCACTAGTCTATTTAAAAGCGTTCTTACAAAGGTAAGGACCCTCGTCAAGGAAACGCCCCGAAGGGAACTCCAAGAGTTATCAGGAAATGTACAGCACTACCTACGGATATCACTCTCTGTGCAGGCACTCATGATCAGGGGTCAGTTCAGGACGTTATTGTAAGCTTTTTGAGTTCTGCCTTTAACTGAATGAGTGAAGTGACATGTTCCTGTACTGATCCACTTGCGATGTAAAGATTAATTGACAGAGATATCCCGGTTAACAACAGACGGTCCCTGATAATATGATGTATACAAATTAAAACGCCTTCCTTTAAACGCCTTTAAACAATATCAAGACCTATCGATATCAAAGCATTCATTTATGTATTTCACATTTTTGTTCTTTTATAATGCCATTCACTTTCAGTCATTGAAAAACCGTTTTATTCACCCTTGAGCTATTGTAAAAATATCAAAAACGGTTATTGAAACCTTATTTGTTCCAAGACAGGTTCGAACATGGATGGTAAAACGCACAACATCGCCATTCAACTCGTTAATTTGCAGCAATATTGCAAACAAGTTGCCTTTGTTGCCCTTTTACTGTGGTTTAGTTAAGTCGGACTTGCGGAAGTCTGGAAAACCTAATTCCCAGAGGTGGTCTATGTTTCAAGACAAAACTTTACTTTTTAAGCCTGAATTGAATTAGCGCAGGATTTTCATAGGTTTATTGTTAGTTTATTTGTCACTAGTTTTGTATCTCTTACTTGTAAGCTTACTTAATCTTAGTTCTCTTAGTTTTGTATCTTGTTTTAGTTTTCGTACTTTTTTATAGCCTACAGTCATCATTTCTACATAAAAAATTCTGTCATTCTGACCACAGGCCGTAGCCCCCGGTTTTGGCTTTACTGATCTTTTGTACCTATATGAACGATGAATAGAGTTAAAGTTAAGTTAAGACTTGCACATTGATGTAATAAGGTTCACAAATAAATTACATTTTTAAGAGAATACTGCTTGAGAAGTAACACTGCTGTAGCAGTTAAGAACTCACTTGTTGTGTCGCCACTGAAACGGCCACAGCAATTTCAAAACACAGCAAGAAGATTGCCCTTTTCATTATTTGGTCTTTGTATCCAGTGTATGAAAAAGCGATAGCTTATCGGATGAAGTTCAGTGGAGGAAGATGAATTGCAGCACACTGGTCGAGGCACGAAGTGACCCCAACTTCAAACAGAACCTTTTAGCAATTAGCTTTTTACAGATACATAATGTATATATGTTGCTGTCAACTTTTTAACTCAGGTAATTTTTCTTTTTCTTTTGTTTCAACTACATTAGCATACACTGCCATACCCAAAAACAAAAGAAAAATTAAAACAAAAACTACCTGGGATAAAAAATTAACTACAACATATATACTCTACGACGAGTCCATTTACCATTGATATTTGGTCAAAGCAGGGCGGGTCATAAGCTAAAAACCCACCATTAATGAGCCAATGAAAATGTAGTAAATCCAGTGATATTTAAATATGATATATGGGGACTTGTTAGGACTTCATCAGTCCTTATCAGTTCAAAAATGCCTCAATATTCTACGTTTTCGCTCCAAACTTTTTCATGCCATGAGCATTGTTTATAGTTTCTCCCAGGGCGATTGTAGTTACCAAGCAAAAATGCATGTGCAAAATACTGAAAGGTAAAACGAAGAGTATTGTGACCTTTTTAAACAAGGCCCATTAAACGTGCGCATGTTTGCATTTTATTGACTCCCTCAAGGTTCAGAAGGTTTCTATTGAAAATCCTTTGTTGTGAAAATTTCTTTAGTCCTATTATCCATCTTTGTTACACTTGGACTGATTGGATGGTAATTTTTGGTTCACTATAAAGCGTTCTGACAAACGTAGGGTCTCTCGTCAAGGAAACGCTTGGCACATGATTATAGCGACCTGCGGAAATCACTATTGGTGCTGGCACTCATAATCTTTGTCTTCAGTTGAGTTCTGCCTTTAATTGTTCGAATGAGTGAAGACCAGCAAGAAGTGACATGTTCCTGCACTAGGTTAACAACAGGCGGTCCCTTATAATATGATGTACACAAAACGCCTTCTGTTAGACGGACACTTACGTTTGGAAAGGCCCTGATATGATTCTGGTCTAATTTTTCAGCGTGGTCGCGTCTTTCTTTCACCGTCTCCCATATTTATTTCTTTTTATAATATGATGTACACAAAACGCCTTCTGTTAGACGGACACTTACGTTTGGAAAGGCCCTGATATGATTCTGGTCTAATTTTTCAGCGTGGTCGCGTCTTTCTTTCACCGTCTCCCATATTTATTTCTTGTTCACCTCCGCCTCTCTATCTCTCTCTCTCTTCCCCTCTCTCCTTTCGCACTTCTTCCCCCCCCCCACCCCCTCCCCACCTCCGCTGGTCATCTGTCAGTCTCATGGCTGTCCGGTCCGTAGCTTCATTACCTATATGGGGATTGTTTAGGGTTGTGCGACGGCGTATAGAAATACAACCCAGTCCAACTCCACCTTCCATAGACGACCACCAATCCAAAACACCAAACATTTTCCCAGTCAAAGCCTTACAGTTGGAACTTCTAGTAAACGGCCACCTCCTTTAAGCAACCGCGACCACTTTTTGGGCCTGACCGTTAATGATTTTGCATTGTTTTTAACCTCTTAAAAGCGACCGCTTGACGAATTCTCTGATCTCTACGTTTGTTTGAGGGGATGGGGTGACTGTACCCTAGGCTAGGTTAACGGGACGTCCGAGAACCCAGGTACAGCTGTGGCCAGGCTTCTTAGCTTTCAGCTATAAATTTAACCAGACACTAGCCTGGGTCCATTAGCCTACGAGTAGCACCCTCTCTTCGACATAGGAACAAAGGAGAAAGGGAGCTCCCTCTCTCCGTTTATTCTTCGTCGGGGGGAGGGTGCGGAAACACGTAGTCAAAGGACCACTGGTTCCGCAATGAGGTGAAAACGGGGAGAGAAGAGAGCCGAGCGGTGGAATGGGAAGGGGGAAGGGGCGCCATCCTTTCCTCTCTTCCAGGCCTGCCTCTCTTCAGACTACGGGTCAGCTCGCTTCGCAACTTCGTCCCCTGCAGGAGCCCCCCGCGGTGGGGTACTCCCATACATGGGCTATAATCCGCTATATAGATACGTGCCGCGGAATAGGGTATGGTTTTTGAGGTTCTCGGTCCTTAAATAGGGTATCTTTTTTGACCCTTTTGTTTCTGTGTCCCTGGTGTGGTCGTTAGATAGGGTAGCTTAATTGTATTATCTAATACTGGAGTGTGAAAACGCCGGCCGGTTGTGATTGCATATTATTAAACTAGGCTTATTCTAGTATTTTATGCTTGATGCTATACATCCAATGTTACAGAGAAGAAATAAAGTTTTCCTTTTCATGCTTTTAATAATTTTGTTTTTTCCTTGAAAAGGGTGTCATTTTTCGGCTTTGGGCCTTAAAAAGGGTATCAGAGTTTATCAGTTTTCGCTTTCTTAGTCCTTAAACAGGGTTAGGGTTCACGAACCTTCGCGGCACATCCCTATCCAAAATTCGCGGGAGTACCCTCCCGGGCAGGAGCCACGGTCTTCTCGTTTTCCAATATGGTGGCGGCAGGGTCTTCGCTCCACGTTTTTGTTTTGTTCTTCGCTTTTCCCCCCCTAACTTGCCCACGGCTTCGAGTGTTCCTCGTTACTCCTAAGACGATTGCGTTACTATTAAAGACAAAAAAAAATGTCAGCTAGGGGGCTAGCATGCGAAAACATCCGTTTCCCCTCGTTCTTCGCCTCTGGGGACGTTTCGCGAGGAGGAACGACGTCCCTCCACGCTAAACGTCCCCGGCTGCGAAGAGCGAGGAGAAACGGATGTTTTCGCAGGCTAGCTTGGGGCAGGAGATAGCTGAGGAGAAAAATCCAGTTTCAAACGAAATCTGAGCTAAAATAGATTGCCGTGAATAAAGAAACTAAGACTTCTATCACTGATATCAAACAACTTTCTGCTGATTTTCGGCGATTTTCCCCTTTTTTTCCTTTTCTTTCGATTTCAAAAATGTAAATACTGGATCAGTTCAAGGTTACCGGAAATGGACCGTAGAACTTCGTACGGTCTTTTATCAGGGAAATACCCTTGTGGAATTGCCTAGCTGTGCGATTTTTTTAAAATAAGGTCTTGCAAAACGCAAACAAGGAGGAAATAGGGCATCCATAGGTCTTAGATTCGTCCATATTTGTCTGTGTGTTGTGGTAGGTCATGGAATTTCGGTTGACACGAAACCGAAATAACCGGCCTGAAGGGGGATTTCCCTGTGACGACACTGTTTGCTAAAAATCCACGCGGGCCTTGAATCAAATGCAAGGTAAATGTTTATATGTCTTATTTTCGTAGCCATTTTAAATATATTTAAAAAAATCATGAAATTATTCAGTTTGGAAACATCTTTGAACTCTGTTGTGATGGTTTGGAAGTGCAATCGACACCTGTGAGTTTTCGCGGGGATTCACCTGATATTTTTGTTGAGAATAGAAATATCATAAAGATTCAAACCTGATTTCAGTTCGAGAGTTGGTCGTGAAGGCTCAACATGGCCAACTGTGAGGCATCAGCCAATTCCCAAGCAGCAATGCAGCGACTAAAGGATGAGTTATCAGATGACGAGAAAAATGGAAACATTGGGAAAATTATCACGTACATTGCAGATCTTTGTCAGACTGGATGGTCTTTTCGGGAGGCTTATCAGAATCTTGGCAAGCTCAGTACGCTTGGTACGCATTTAGAGAAAGTAGGACGCATGCTGGACAACATGACGCGAGACAGCAAAGAAACGATCCTTCAAGTTCTGGATTACCAGAAGAAAAACTGCACGGAAGCCATGATTAAGCATTGCTATGACAAGCAGGGATTTTCACTGATGGAACTTTATGAAGATATCGCACAGGACAAAATTACTAAGCACGAGCAGACGAAGGATATGATTCTAGATGCAATGAAATCTTTTCATCAACAGGAGAGCGACAAGATGATATCTGACATGGTGAAGGGGTCAGCTTTTGTAGCGGCTTTTCAAAGTGTCAAAATTTACATCGCGTGGAAGAAGATTTCGGCTGCATCCAACGTCATTGAAGATCGAAGCGAATTCGATGCCATTCAAAAAAACCTGAAGAAGATGGAGGCGATGGTTACAGAGTTTTTGGATCTCTGCAAAAGAAAACCGAATGATCCAAGTGTTAACCGGAAAATGATGAGGATAAACACGCTGTACACCTCCACACTAGGAAAAATAAGCAACCTGAGAGTGAAGATCGATGGCCACATACAGTGCCTTGATCTTCAAGCAGATTACGCAATGGTGGATGGAGCCGTCAATTTGGCCACCGCTGCAACCCAGGGATTTCAGCTCTGGCACACTTGGTCAGACCTGTCCTCCATTACCAAAGGAATTGGCATGGCCAGTGTAGCTGCCTTCATGGGGCTGGCGTTTGCCAACTATAAAATGTATCAGCTTTCGCAAGATGCATTGATAGACCTACGGAAAAATTTGAATGAAGTCAAAGATCTACAAAATATGCTACAGGATCTTCACGATCAGGCTGCTCAAGTGGTCGAAGAAATGGAGGATTGAATGCCGGAAGCTCACCGGAAGCAGTCAAAGTGAAACAAGATGATCAGGGAAAACTCCCAAGAATACTTATCATGACGTCATCGTCTTATCCGACACCTGCCGCTTAAAGGGTGACTCAAAACGGATTTTGCGTTTCTTTTGTTTAAATACAAAATAATGAATTTTCAACTTAATTCATAGCTGGAATTCTCTCTTCAATTGTTTTGATTTACTGGTGAAGTCTAAATCCAGATGTTTAGGATTAACTGTCAGTGTGTTTCTTTGGAATTATGAGGCCCATTACGTTCTAGAGAGCCTATTCACGCCATACTGACTGAATAGATCACAACAGGACAAAAAATGTAGGAAGTATCTAATAGAATGAAACAAGTTGATTAGGAAAAATTGTCAGAGAAAATGAAATGTATCTGATCATCACACCTGTCAATCTAGTTGCCAGTGCTTTTCCTGTTCAATTAAAGCTTAATCAATAATCACCTTTGAATTGTTTCATTTGATTGCCTTTATGCTAAATGCTAATGCTATCGGGAATAAAACCCATAACCTCAGCACACATGCTCTCCAGCTGATATGGCCCCTTTAAGTGAGGTTAGCCGATCCTTTTTTAAGTATTTCACAACTGTTTTTTCCCATACAAATCCTTGCTTTTCGAAAATCACACAGTAACGCCGATGCTCATATTTCCAGCTTGGGGCTAACTGTGTGTCAACACGCTGAAAAATATTGACTCTTGTTTCCAGGAAAATCCCCTGTCACGTGAAATAGAACAACAACAATGAGTGAAACAATAGCCTGATCCAGGCATTCAGATAGTGGAGTGTGATGCAAAGCAAGAGTGTGGAAGAAAAAAAGGAAGACAGGGAGATAAGGAGAGAGGAGGTTCATTGGCTCTCACTCCCAGGCGCGGATCCACACCGGTTTCCACCGTTTTACGAAAATCGGTCAGAGTTTTCATAGGTAAATAAATTTTCATGAAAAAAAACTTTCCAAGTTAAAATCCGGCCAATATCCTGACTGAATGACTCAGAAACCCAGGAAAAGCGACTTTGGGGAGTGAAAAAAAAAAAAAAATTTCACGGGGTGCATACCTCGGACCCCCTCTAGAAGCTTACGCCTTCGACGCTCGTTTTGGAAAACGGTCAGTATTTATCCTAGATCCGCGCCTGACTCCCTACCCCTACCCTCCCTGTTTTTCCTGCTCACATCTTTTCGCTTCACGCCGCCACCACAAGCAATACATCATGTTATTCGATATATTAAAATTTTATCATGACTCCGACGCTTTCTGGTCATTTTTCTATATTTGGTTTGGGCTTCTTTGTGCTAAATTCTCTAATGCTCTTCTGGGAATTGCAAAACAATGGAGTCATGAAAAATTTGCAATTTTGACCCTAAAGCCTCAGAGTCATTAGAATTTTAATATAATGAATGCAGGCTATTGAAATGATAGCAACTTCCTCATCTCTCCCCAGCCCCGATGCGGTTTTCACGCAACTTTTCGCAATACTCTTTCTCTACTTCAGCTGACTTAGTGTTCTTCAGCTGCTGTATCTTGGAATACCAGGCTATTAATGAAGGGGTATATTTCAAACAAGGAAAATAGGTTTTGGCCAAATGTTTTTTGATTGGCTGTTTTGACAATGTACTTGGTTAAGTATTGGCTAAGTTCAACAAATACAGAGAACGAGAAGCTACTGGTTGAAAGTTGATAATGGACCTACAATAGGCCCTTGATATGTAAAAATTAACCAGAAAAACACTATTGGTCAAGTTTGGTACTTGCGGCTTGTTGATCAGCTAACGGTTGATAGGAGGTCAATTTGGCCAATGCTTTACTGGCATATCACCTGAGTATCAACTGACATACATGTACATTTTAGTGGCCAATATTATCAACCAGTTATGAACTGACTATCAACCAAGTGTTGGCGAACATATCAGCCAACTCTAGCCTGATGAGACAGGTGTCAAAAAATAGACAACAGACAACATGCAGCAAATAAACAAAGCAAAGACAGTTACAGACTGAATATCATCACAGTTATAAGCTTGATAAGAAATCCTGCAGTCGAGGGCCCGTCTCAGTTGGCTTTGAGTTTTGTTGTTCCTTTGCAAGCAAAATTTCCTTTAGCCTGTTGGCCTTTCGTTTTAGTTTCCTTCTTTTCAGTCGTGATAAAAATACACCAGGTGTAGAAACATCATCCATGCTGTTGCTCTGTGTTGTGCCTAACATTTGCATGAATTCACTATTGTACACAGAGATGTTCTGTGGTTGGTTCACACTGTTACTCCATGCTGTACCAAACTTTTGCATTAATTTGCCATAATCCACAGTGTTGTTCTGTGGATAGCCAACATTGCTGCTCTGTTGATGGTTCATACTGTTGCTCTGGGTTGAACCTACAGATTGTGTTAATTCACCATGGCTCACAGTGTTGCCCAGTGGATGGT
>CALNXI010002518.1:18593-72676 GCA_942486025.1 Porites evermanni | reverse complement strand
CCTCAACGGTTTTCTTTTTCTCTTCTTCTAGTCGATGACGCTTTTCTCTCTCCAAGACTTCTTGCTTTACGATCTCTTCCCGCAAACGCTGTTCCTCAAGTTCTTTCTGTATTCTAGAGTCAGAGAACGACGGTACGCCGTCCACGGAATCGGTCTGGTCTGGGGTGAAAGAAACTCTCCTTAACACTAGATAAGAACGAGCTTCATCATTTTTTGCGCCTTTTTTAAACGACAAATCACCTACACTTTTAGCTTTGCTTAGCTTGCCTTCACTAGCTTTTTCTCCACCTGTATTCACATCTGCTTGAGACTTAAGTCTTCCTACAATGACGTCATCAGCGGCCTCCATAGTTACGCGGTCTTTTCCCAACGATGTATCCTCCAAAGAGTTTATTCCACGTCGAGTGTGGTGAAGATTTAGAGAGTACCGCTTCTTTCGCAATTCCTCCTTAGAGTCTTTTCTCGCTCCATTTTTCTCAAAATTAGCTTTTCTAAGCGTTACTCCTCCACTGCTAAATTCATCTCTTTCCGAACCGAGAGAGCCGCCTTGCTCAAACTCTTCAGACGGGCGATCAAAGCTGGACGCGCGCCGCTTTGGAACAGTACTTTCTTGTTTACTCTCTTCCAGCGCTTTCAAAACACGCTGTTCAAGAATCAACTTGTGCGCTGCGAAAGCCGTTTTCCTTGACGTCGCATCATTCTCATACCTCTTTAACGTTTCCGCGTGGTCTTTTTGACGTTCCTCAGCAAGTTTGCGTTCGGTTTCCCTCTGCTTCTTCTTTTCTTCTTCTTTCGCAAGCTTAACGCGGAGCATCTCTTCAGCTTCTTTAAGATCTACTTCTTTCCTGATTCTTTCAAGATCTTGCCTTTGCGCTTCCCTGCGTCTTTTCTCTTCCTCTTGCTCCAGCCTAAAAAGTTCCTTCTCCTCTCTTCTTTTTCTCTCCTCTTCCGTTTCCAAACCGTTTACCTCTGGCCCCGAACCATTTGCCACTTGCTGGCGAAACGCATCGATCTCGTCAACAGGCGAAGACGCGACAACTGTTGACTTTGCTTGCTGAACAAAACTTTCTTCGCCATTACGCGTCTGAAATCCTGAGGTTTTACCAGTCGATCCACCTGAGACAGGATTTTTGGGCCCTTGACCGGTTGCTTTAAAAGCTTCACTTTTCTTCTCAAACTTTTTAGTCTGCTTCTTCACGCTGGGTACTTTCGCAGCAACAGCATTTGACTCGGCTACTTGTCTTGAATGCTCGTCTTTCGATTTTATCTCCTCGCTCTTGTTTTGAGGCCCTTGGTTTGCAGACTGAACCCTTCTTGCGATTTCAGCCTCTCTCCTCGCCTCTTCTTCTCTTTCCCTCTGTCTTTCTATTTCCAGCTCCACAATACTCTTTCGGTATTCAGGATTTCTACCCGTAGCTGGTTTTGCTCCATCCTTTGATCTACGAATAACGGGCTGATGTTGCGGTTGGTATTGTACCTGGGGCTGTGATTGGGGAGGGGCAGGACGTGGCGCGAAAACAGGTTCCTGAAGGGGCCTATTCTCTATCGCCCCTTTTATTGGACCACTAACACCTCCTTCTTCGCTCAGATCAATTACGCTTCCTCTCTTTGAAGAAAACCGAACGCCTTGAAAATTACCCCCGTCCGGTGCGTCTAATTTGTCATCAAAGACCGCTGTTTGGATTTGGCCTTTTGTTTGAAAAGCCGAGGGATGCTCTTCCTTTTTCGCGTGTATTAGTTTCTGTTTCTCAATCTCCAATCTTTCTTTTTCTTTAATTTTCTCTATCTCAATACGATTTAATTCCTCTCGCATTCTTTGTTGTTCTAACTCTTCTTCAATAATCCTTCCTGCCTCCGATCTGGAGAGTGGAGCCTTCTTTTGTCCCTGTCCTTCCTGAGCGAGCGACATTTGTTGCTCCAGCCTCTTCCTTTCCTCTTGAAACGTGTTTTTTCTTTGCTCTGCAGCTTTCCTGCTTTCTGTCTCCTGTTTATAAACTTCTTGGCGTGCTTTCTTCAGCATTTCCTCATCTATTTCCCGCTGCTTTGCCCTTTCTTCCTCCTTTCTTTTCTTCTCTTCCATCAAGAAGGGAATCAGCTCTTCCTGTGACAATCCACTCGGCAAGCGCGGCGATTGAGCATCAGAAGTGGATCTGCTAGGCAAGAATAAAAGAATCTAGATTTAGCATAAATTTTTTCCCTTTTTTAACAGACGATAAACAATCCGTCCCATGTAAAAGTACTACACAGTAGGTTTTATTTGAGCGGTCAAACTATGATTTCACTCAGAGACTCTTCAGTTAGGACTACATTTGACAGGAATGTAAACAGCACCACTTGGGAAAGCTGCTGGGTAGTTTTAATTTGATTATTCCATTAGAGAATAAATGGACAACCTTAAAAAGGGAAAATCTCATTTAGCGTAGTAAAAGGTATGACAGGAAAGTGCCGCTCAGTAGCTATCATTCGAATGGCCACAGTTCAGGATTTCATCAACAAACACAAAAGTAATACCACAGGAATACCACACACAGTACTGCTCATAGCTTTCATCTGAAGAGTCACAATTTAGAAGTACTACAGCATCACACTCGCTTAAAGAGAAGAGCTAAATAAAGATAATGATGATGACGATAACCAATAATGACAACCGACGGTTTAAAAAAAATGGCCATAACTGTACCTTGTGTGGTTTCCAAACGATGCACCGTCCTCTTCCAAGTTCAACAATAAGCCGTCCATTTTACTTGAAGCCGCAGAAGACTGGACAGTGGGTGCCGTGGACATCTGTACCACCTCGTCCACGGCACCGCAAGAACCGTTCATAGAACTAAGCAAGAGTTTGTCCTTTTCAGTGGTCGCGGAAGGTTCACTATAAGGGTCTACCTTGGGTTCCAGTTGAAGCGATCCAGATTTTTCATCATCAGTTCTGTTTTCGTACATTGTTTTCTTGTCATCAAAGCTACGTTTGGGCGGAGGCTTGATATGGTTTTCGGTTTCTGGGTGAAAGTTTCCGTTAGTAGCAGGCTGAGATGGACTAGAGCCAATCACTGACGAATTAATGTCCTATTAAACAGAAAAAAAAGCTCTTTTAAAAACAAAACGTTGTTGCCCACGAGGAAAATGTAATGTATTTCTTTTAAACTGCTCTCATAATCATGCAGGTAAATGGTGTTAAATCGTAACAAAAATCGCCTGCATGCTTTGCAGAAAGCAAGATTTAACTAAAAGCAGTTCAGCTTTTACGGCAAACGCGTGATTTGGACTTTCACTGAGTTTTCAAGGCCAATTCAGTGGTTTCGTGCAGACAATTCGATTCCTGTAAAAAGATACATGTGTATGCGGTTTCAAGAATATCCGGATTCTTGTCTTCGCGCCCAAAAAACATGTTCGTTGGTCGAGGGCCGTGGTGGATTAAGATTCACTTTGCGGCGATAGAGCAAATGACGAGACAAGAGCCCTTAGCTATTTGTGGGTGAAACTCTTCAGTGGTTCACGGCAATATTACAGGTGACGGCGATGTTGAGTAAGACTAGAACCATTCACTTTGGCAATTACTTACGCAAATACAGACCCACACGACAAAATAGATATTCATTAAGAGGGTTCACAGAGTCACAGCCGCCTTGTGTAAAACGAACACAGATACTTTTCTATTTTTGCTGATCTTTAATACGGACAACGAAACGACAAACTCTGATATATCAGATCTTACACACGCACATGATAGCATTGTGTAAAAAACCATGTAAAAGTGTAAACTACAATGTTTCAGTATTGTATTGTCGGTGTTCTTTCGCATAAAGACTAAAACATGCTTTCATTTTAGTCGTTTCGGAAAGCAATAGTGAGTTTTCTAATGAAAAATTCACTGACGAACATAAAACTAATTTTCTGTCGCACTAGATCGCTCTTTGATGAAAACAAACACTATTCGGAGAGAAAAACAATTTACACAGTTTACACAGTGGAGTTTGTAGCGAAACGACTTTGCAGCGACAACCGTAAAATCATTAAGAACTCAGGCGTACTTAAATAGCGCATACGATGGATTTAAACAAGATCGGCATTGTCCATTACAGAAAACTCGTTCATGACAGATTACAAGCCGAAAAGTGACAAGTGAGGTAAAAAATACGATGTTGACATTCAAACGAGTTAGTTTACATAATTTTCATAAGCTGCTGGGAACAAAATCTTTCGCAGTTTTGCTTTCCTACATTATACTGTAAACTCACCTTGTCAGCGTGTTTCAAGTGTTTCTTGTTCAATTCTTTACCGCCGCTTTCTTCGACTACCAATTCCTTTTTAGTTAACACCGTATCTTCCGTTTGCTTTTTATAAAAGTTTTCGTCGTTGTCAATTTTAGAGTGCACAAACTGGGATTTATACGCTTCTAGGCTGTTGTTGTTCCCATCATTCGCTGGATGAGACAGTGGCGACGGCGGAGCAACGCTTGAAGACTCCTGTGAATGTGTTAACTCGATGACTGTTCGACCAAACTGGTCTTGTGTGATATTCTGATAGATAACTGGCGCCGATGGTGGTTCTTCGCATATAGAAGTTCCAAAATCTGTTTACACAACACATGTAACGCAACATTAGTCATTCATCCCTTAAACGAACAAAAGCGTAACAAACTAGGAGTTAAAACTATCATACTTTTCAACTCTTTAACATTCATTTTCCCCAGGATTTAATCAAAAGTTAGATCCACTTTGCACAGTATAATAATAAGCAGCAGCGGTAAGTACTGCCCACTTAACAATATCTAAATGATTACACCATGCGATTTCGTCGACAGACTCAAAAGTTGGAACCTTCTAGTACAGCATAATAAACAGTTTCAAAGAACAATACTGCTCAATAGCTTTTATTTGACAATTTTGAATGGTCACACTTTAAGATTTTATCCACAGACTCAAAACTTCGAATCCCCCAGTACATCATAATATATACAGTACAACAGAAAAGTACCGCTCAGTACCTTTCACTTAAATGTTCACTCTGGCATTGTATCCACGGACTAAAAAGTTAGACCCAGTTTCGTACGCTAGTCATGATTAACAGCAGCACTGAAAAGTACTACTCATTGATCTTTATAAAAATAGTAACACCGGTATTGGATTTCTCGACCGAGTAAGATGTACTTCTTTGAAAAATCGCTTGAAAAATACTTAACGATGTATGTTGCAATACTTAGCTAACATAAAAAGGAAAATTAAATTGAGAAACTTGAATTCTTCAGGATCCCAAAAAGTTGAAAGTACTTGTCAAATAAACGTGTCGTTCGGTTATGTTTCAGACGAAACTGAAACGACACCAGCCTCGGGAGATATCCTGTTTCGTATTTGGAAGCGAAGAGTATGAATTAATGCAAGTAAAGGTAAAAAATTCCCGTGAATTGAAGCGACACGTTTCTCAGAATGTTTCAAGCAATTCCTAGAACTCAGTTCTTCGAAGCTCTGAGCCCAAAAGCGTTAAAAAAATCAACGAGACTTCATTAACCCTTTTAAAACTTTTGTGGTGAGAATTACAGCTATTCATTTTTTACGGTATTCCATATGCAAGTGGATACAAGAACTAAAACTTGACCAAACTATCAAAATCAAACATTTTAGTATCGTTCAGAGGTTTGGGAAAATAAAAAGAACATGAAGACAGGAACATTTTAAAAGTTACTGAAAGATATAAGTTTACACATCAGCATGTGCAATTTACTAAATAATTAAAACGCTCCTTGTGCTGACGAATGCCTCTAGATTTTCCAAGTTATTTATTAGTCATCTCATTTAGACAATGAGAGACTGGTATGAGGTTAAACAAATATAATGTAAATTTTCTGTGATATGCGCTTTCCGGTCGCGGTAGAGCGAGCTGTTGTTTACATTCCGGAAAGAACTTCACTTGAAGTCATTTTAGTTGAAAAGTTTTTAAATCGCTACTGAAAAGCTTTTCACGAGTTCTCCCAGAATGCCGCTTAAGTATATTACGCTGGTATACCGATAGAAAGTTTGGTCTGTGAGTTAAATCAGTTTCCAGGGCATTAAAAGCTGAATGGAATTTTTATCTGCTAATTGTATTTGCACTGTGAAACAATTTTGTATCGATCAAGTAGCTGCTGGCCATAATCCAGTCTCTGGCTTGAAGCGACTGCAACAATGAATAAATCTCGCTCCCTTAAATAAGAGCCTGCAAGACGAACTCTTACTTAGACAGCGACTAAGTTAATCACTGTGCCGGGATATCTCTGTTTTTAAATGGGTTATTTTAAAACTGCAGAGAATTGTTTGTCTTGTCTGCTATATACTCGGCCTTCCTGTAAAAGCTAACAATGGACAATGGGTTTAAATATCGAGGTTGGTCAATTTGCTTTGACAAGGGCTTAGATTGCGTTTCAATGTTAAACGCCGACAGACTAAACTTTGTTTTAATAATCGATAATAAAACTGGCCCTCAGGGCATTTTCATGATAGGCAGGTCATCAGACATGGCTCGGTTTCCGAGATCTCGTGTTAACCCTGTTTCTTATGTAAAACTTCCTTGTTCTCTTCCTATGCGAGTCGACTCGTTCTCATTTATCAATAAACCCTGAACGGCCAACTGTCTGTCTCCATTATTTCAGGTTTGAACGAAACAAAACCGACCAGGGACGAAAAAAATGCCACAAAGAATATACACTACATGTGACGAAATTGAAGATTTTCAAAAAGTACTGAAATTAAACAAACTTTTAAACTGAAAACTACGGCCGATTTCCATTTGACTACTCCATTCGATCGTTAAGATCAGCACGCCCCGTAGTACAAAGCTTGCTGAACCTTTTCAGTCCCTAGCAGTCACTGGAAACGAACTTTATTAATTCATCGAACCAACAAACAAATCGATAATGTCATCACTATGGTTGATCGAAGTATGATAATTATTCGCATTAAATAAAACAAACATTGAACGATTTTCTGCAACGATGAGCGTTTGAGAAACACAAATCTCTTCTTCAATTTATAGGCCATTCTGATACAAGGCCATTCCTCGATCTGATCCAGCAACGGAGTAAAATGCTGATGAAAAAATAATAAAACAAAACTCATACAAAGTCGCGCCGCTAATTGGCGAGATGAAGGTTCTTGGGCAGTGTTAAAAATGGTTGTCAATGTTTTCTTTTCATTTATTGTGTTTGCAAATTTTGCGATCGAGCAATCCAACCGCGAAAGGTTCAATAATCGGCCCAAACCAAAGCTGCGAAATAAAATCGTCAGCGAAAGCCAGGATTATAACCAACACCGCGTTAAAGTCACGCAAAATATTTGCAAATAACAATCACAAATCATAATTACCGCTCAAGTCGCCGTCTTCGCTCCACAATTTCAAGACTTCCACGTCCTTTCTATCAGAGAGCGGCGACCAATATTTCTTGTTCGCTCCTAGAAATATATCTTCGCCCGTGGGCTGACGTTTCAAGAGAAAACTTCGATCGAACGGCTTGAAACTTTCCCTTTTGGTCTTGTCCTTTAACTGCTGGAGTGTCTGCAAAATGTAAATATCAGGAAATATCAGCAGGCTAATATTGCATGTTGTTAAGAACGCTTAGTTGCCCATGCGTTGCTGTAAATATTACTTAGCATCACAACCGGTCAAAGATGGAGGCATACCGTGTGCCTAGGCGGTGGAAAATACGAGAAAAAACAGCACAAAGGAGTCTATTATTTGCAAGAACAAAGTACATGAACGTTTTGAACTGTATTTTTGGCAAGTCTGCACGAGTCTGCTTTTAAATTCTGAAACTCGTGAGTCTGTGGCTTCTGGTCTCACGTGAACACTCGTAAGGGATATTTTCGTGGACATAAATGATGACCACGACGACAGGAAGATAATCGATATGGAGAAAAATAATGGACCATTATACGGTAGGAGGGCTAAAAATTGCCAGTGCTCATTTTGTATATTCATGTCAGTAGGATTTTGTCCTTCGTCTTTCAAGTTCTTTCCTCTTAAGACAGCTGCTAGCAGGACTTCTTAAACAAATTTTTCTTCTGAGCTGCAGAGGAAAGCTTTGATAAGTTTTTTGATCTTTATTGTTGTTGTTGTTGTTGTTGTTGATGTTGTTGATGATGATGTCGTCCAGTGTTGTTGCTGTTTTTTTTTTTTCGGGGGAGGGGGCTAATTCTGAATCCTGACTGAATGTTTACAGAAAAAACCCGCAACTAAGAACCTGCTTTTTCCCAAGTTAGCCTAAATAGGTTCTTACGTAAATGGTAAATATAGGGACAAATTTATGCTGTTTAGGTTCTCAAATAGGTTCTTATTTTCTGAAGGAAAAATAAATTGTAGCTAAGAGTATTTAGTGGTGTTCAGCTTATTCTGTGCAGAAAATCTGCATGCCAATACATCCCGGTTGGGGTGATAAGGCACTTATGTCTCCAAAGGGGATCCTGAATGTTGACTTATCCAATTTGTCCAAGTGTACAAAAATTTCTTTAAAAAAATGTTGAAAATAAGAACCCGTTTTAAATTTTAGGCTGAACAGGTTCTTGTATAGAGGGGGCCTAAGTGGCAAATTTTAGCCTAAAAGGTTCCTAAAAACCACGGTCTTAGTCGCGGGTTTTTACTGTAGTGAATACCCTTGAAGTAACTGAAATCCGGAGACATTTTTGAATGCGGAATAATCTTCTTTAGTGTAAACTTAAGCCGGAAGTAGATAATTGTCATTTATCCTTGAATTCAATTTTAATTGACAGTAATTGAAGAAAACGATCGAGGCGTTTTGAACAATCCATGTTTAGCCCCACAATGGTTACGCTCAGTACTTGCAGACCAAAAAATATATATCTTTGGCTTTGAAGCCATTATGATACCAAAATGGTGGACGGTTTCGTTATTTTATTTTATTACAATTAAACGCGCCTCGGAAAATATGCTTGTAGAGGGGGGTGTTGTAGTTATCTTGAAACGAAAAAGAAAAGTCACTGAACGTGATCCTCTGGAATTTTAGAAAGAGGGAGAGGGGTTTAGGTGGGGATGGGGGAGAACCTATTTGAGAAATAGAAGAACCTATTTGAGAACCTAAACAGCATAAATTTGTCCCTATATTTACCATTTACGTAAGAACCTATTTAGGCTAACTTGGGAAAAAGCAGGTTCTTAGTTGCGGGTTTTTTCTGTAAACATTCAGTCAGGATTCAGAATCCCGGACGCGCGAGACCAAGTTGGGACGTTTTTCTTTCGGACTCACGAATCTGCGTGCGAACGGCAAAACGAATCCGGCACCAAACTTTCCCCATTCCCCTTGAATCTCCTTTATTGTAAACCTAGCATGAGTTATACTAAAGGGCGAACTAATTAAGCAAAAGCCACAAAAATACTTCTTACAAGTCTGAGTTCAGTTTCCTCTTTTTCAAAGACGAACACTTGTCTCTCAACTTGCTCCAACTCTTCTTGGACTTTCTGCGCCATGGATTCTTCGAAGCCTCCAGCTATTTCCAGGCATAGTTTCTCCTGAAATACCACAAAAAAGTGCTAAAAAGTCAGGCGGGATAAGAGTGGCATCCCGGCAATCCCGAAGGGATCTCACGGGATATCGATATCCCGACATTTTCACTCTTGATGGGAGATCAGATATTACACGTTGGTTCCCGCCACCGAGTGTGTGGTATCGAATAATGTTATATGTTATATGTTATACACACGTCTTCGTCCTAAAGAATAGACCACGAACAGTCTCTCTTTTTTCGTAGTCCGTCGAGCAAAACGCGCGTGACTGAAGGCGCGAGATGAAAGAGGCACGCTCTCGCGCGCGTGCACTCCCCTCGCTAAATCTAAAGAAAACGGAGAGATTTCTTTTACAGGTCACATTCCAAAGGTCACGATTACAGGTCACTGTTTTATGAAGAAAACGAGTGACTACTCGCAGTTTACCTAAAGGACAAAAAACGTGCACTTGTTTTGTAACATTTCTCAGGCAAAACGAGTTGAAAACTGATGTTGCGCGTTTTACCACCCACAAATCAAACCTGTCTTGCAGGAATTAAGTTGTTACAGGTTACGAAAAGTTGTTGCAGAAAGTAGAAAGCAGTTCTTTTTTTTTTGCAACAAATTCTGTACATGTTGCCTCGTTTAAGCGGCCCAAGGCAAAGTTGTTTTCGGCAATTGATTCAATTCCCGTGTATGGCGTGACTCCTGCGTAATTTTATCCAATCAGAAGTCAGTATTCACGTAACTTGCAACAATCTGATTTGTTGCAAGTCCGCTTTGAAATTGGGTGGTAAAACGCGCAATAATAACTTGTTTTCAACTCATTTTGCCTATGTTCCAAAACAAGTTGCGGATTCTTGTTGCCCGTTTCACCGTAGCTTAAGACTTGACCGAAACAGGAAACCGCGCATGAAAAGTCTCGGACACCAAGGAGACCAACACCTACGCACCGGAGAATGCCGCTTGAAAAGCTTTCGCTGTGATTTTAACCATTTGGAGTATAAACGACAGACTGGTAAGTTTGAAGAACACGTTTTCACTGGTAAAAAACTGCCCAACAAAAAATAACACGTCCCCTGAACCCAAGTTTAACGGTCATGTGGACGATAAGACCTGAAAATTTCGTCTGAAACCTTACCACAAAATATTGCAAAATAATCTATTAAATAATTAAATTACTTTAATGCACTATTTTTCACATTACGAAGGGTTCGCAAATAAACGACTTTGTTCTTCGAGTCTTGAAGAGAGAATGATATAATCTGCATTTTTGCAGGTAACTGTGTTCGTCACAAAATGGCGGATAGTGGAAAGTACTTAAAAAGTCCAAGTTCGTGATTGTTACCAAGCAAACACGACGGCAACGGCAACAGCAACGAAAACGCCACTTGGAAAGCGAGTTCGCGCTGTTTTAAAATTTCTTACTCTTGCTCTATTTCATACAATTTGTTTAATGCTAGGGAATTCTTCTGGAGTTGATTCTAAAGGACTGTATCTAAATTCAGAAAAAGAAAAAAGAAAGTCGTTGTTTTCTCTCCACGTCCTTCATAAAACGTGAAACTAGGAAGTTCCACGTCGTAGTCGCGCAACGACGGCAAAGAAATGTGCAAAAAAGCGTGACGCACGTGCAGAGTTGTTGTTTTTCTGATCTAAACCAATTGTTTTTTTGTCATTCTCGTTGCCCTCGCCGTCGTAAAACTTAGTTCCTCAACATTCTACCACGTTTATGACTTGTAAAAATGGTGAAAAGTACTCTGCCAAAATGCAGATTTGCGCGTTCTTCGCTTTATAAGTGAAACTCGGTTATTTACAGCATAGAATAAAACAAGAGTATACAAGTAATAGAGGTCACTTAATGCTGTCATGAAGGACCCAGTAAAGATCAACATACATTTTCTCCAAACCATTCCACATAGTTTTGAGAACCTAAACAGCATAAATTTGTCCCTATATTTACCATTTACGTAAGAACCTATTTAGGCTAACTTGGGAAAAAGCAGGTTCTTAGTTGCGGGTTTTTTCTGTAAACATTCAGTCAGGATTCAGAATCCCGGACGCGCGAGACCAAGTTGGGACGTTTTTCTTTCGGACTCACGAATCTGCGTGCGAACGGCAAAACGAATCCGGCACCAAACTTTCCCCATTCCCCTTGAATCTCCTTTATTGTAAACCTAGCATGAGTTATACTAAAGGGCGAACTAATTAAGCAAAAGCCACAAAAATACTTCTTACAAGTCTGAGTTCAGTTTCCTCTTTTTCAAAGACGAACACTTGTCTCTCAACTTGCTCCAACTCTTCTTGGACTTTCTGCGCCATGGATTCTTCGAAGCCTCCAGCTATTTCCAGGCATAGTTTCTCCTGAAATACCACAAAAAAGTGCTAAAAAGTCAGGCGGGATAAGAGTGGCATCCCGGCAATCCCGAAGGGATCTCACGGGATATCGATATCCCGACATTTTCACTCTTGATGGGAGATCAGATATTACACGTTGGTTCCCGCCACCGAGTGTGTGGTATCGAATAATGTTATATGTTATATGTTATACACACGTCTTCGTCCTAAAGAATAGACCACGAACAGTCTCTCTTTTTTCGTAGTCCGTCGAGCAAAACGCGCGTGACTGAAGGCGCGAGATGAAAGAGGCACGCTCTCGCGCGCGTGCACTCCCCTCGCTAAATCTAAAGAAAACGGAGAGATTTCTTTTACAGGTCACATTCCAAAGGTCACGATTACAGGTCACTGTTTTATGAAGAAAACGAGTGACTACTCGCAGTTTACCTAAAGGACAAAAAACGTGCACTTGTTTTGTAACATTTCTCAGGCAAAACGAGTTGAAAACTGATGTTGCGCGTTTTACCACCCACAAATCAAACCTGTCTTGCAGGAATTAAGTTGTTACAGGTTACGAAAAGTTGTTGCAGAAAGTAGAAAGCAGTTCTTTTTATTTTGCAACAAATTCTGTACATGTTGCCTCGTTTTAGCGGCCCAAGGCAAAGTTGTTTTCGGCAATTGATTCAATTCCCGTGTATGGCGTGACTCCTGCGTAATTTTATCCAATCAGAAGTCAGTATTCACGTAACTTGCAACAATCTGATTTGTTGCAAGTCCGCTTTGAAATTGGGTGGTAAAACGCGCAATAATAACTTGTTTTCAACTCATTTTGCCTATGTTCCAAAACAAGTTGCAGATTCTTGTTGCCCGTTTCACCGTAGCTTAAGACTTGACCGAAACAGAAAACCGCGCATGAAAAGTCTCGGACACCAAGGAGACCAACACCTACGCACCGGAGAATGCCGCTTGAAAAGCTTTCGCTGTGATTTTAACCATTTGGAGTATAAACGACAGACTGGTAAGTTTGAAGAACACGTTTTCACTGGTAATAAAACTGCCCACCAGAAAATTACACGTTCCCTGAACCCAAGTTTAACGGTCATGTGGACGATAAGACCTGAAAATTTCGTCTGAAACCTTACCACAAAATATTGCAAAATAATCTATTAAATAATTAACTTACTTTAATGCACTATTTTTCACATTACGAAGGGTTCGCAAATAAACGACTTTGTTCTTCGAGTCTTGAAGAGAGAATGATATAATCTGCATTTTTGCAGGTAACTGTGTTTGTCACAAAATGGCGGATAGTGGAAAGTACTTAAAAAGTCCAAGTTCGTGATTGTTACCAAGCAAACACGACGGCAACGGCAACAGCAACGAAAACGCCACTTGGAAAGCGAGTTCGCGCTGTTTTAAAATTTCTTACTCTTGCTCTATTTCATACAATTTGTTTAATGCTAGGGAATTCTTCTGGAGTTGATTCTAAAGGACTGTATCTAAATTCAGAAAAAGAAAAAAGAAAGTCGTTGTTTTCTCTCCACGTCCTTCATAAAACGTGAAACTAGGAAGTTCCACGTCGTAGTCGCGCAACGACGGCAAAGAAATGTGCAAAAAAGCGTGACGCACGTGCAGAGTTGTTGTTTTTCTGATCTAAACCAATTGTTTTTTTGTCATTCTCGTTGCCCTCGCCGTCGTAAAACTTAGTTCCTCAACATTCTACCACGTTTATGACTTGTAAAAATGGTGAAAAGTACTCTGCCAAAATGCAGATTTGCGCGTTCTTCGCTTTATAAGTGAAACTCGGTTATTTACAGCATAGAATAAAACAAGAGTATACAAGTAATAGAGGTCACTTAATGCTGTCATGAAGGACCCAGTAAAGATCAACATACATTTTCTCCAAACCATTCCACATAGTACATTCCTGTGGTGCAATAATGAGATTTTACCCACAAATCCAGACCTTTTACCTTTGGCGCTTATATGCTTTATTCTTCTGCTCTTTTACTTTTGTTCAACTAAGGCAGTAATGAAATAAAGACATACTACGTGCACATCAGATTAACCCTAATTAAGCCCGGATATTCACACACAAATTCTCCACACTTATCCTCACTCATTGCCTTAAAGAATAAGTTGAGAGAATTTGATAAAAGATTGATCAAAGCATTTTTCCTTAGGTGATCATTTTCTTTATTCTCATAAAAATTATTTTATTATGTATCGATATTGTTAAGAGAAAATTGATGTAGCTTTTGGTCCCTGGTAACAGGGGTAAGTCTTACCTTCAATGAAAGTAATTTTCTCTTCTCCATTTGGACCTCAGCAAGCCTGTAAAATCATCAGCACACAAAAGTTAGCATATAAAGAGACAAGAAATTATCGAACTTTCCAGGGGAGGTTCTTCCAGGAATTCAGGTGTGTGTTTTTACATATACTGTACCATTTTCTTTGCAACATCGATGATACTTATTAAATATGACCACCACTTGCATAAAGATTAAATTGTATTTTTTGTTCCCTCCACAATCAACATTTATTTACTGTAAATCCCCTATTAAGCCCCCTGGGGAGCTTATTTTTTTCAAGCACTTTTGAGGGGGGGGGGGTATTTAATTTAGCAAAACGTATCAACAGGAGCAAGGTTTCTCGAGGACAGACTTGTGGTTACCGGGTGTTATACTGCTATTTCTAACAATAAGGAAATGGTAACAATACTTCACAGAGAACTAGAGTGTAAAGTTGAAAAGTTAAGCACATGAAGTTGGAGGTCATGCAGCTGAAGACCAAAAAACAATATGAATTTCCAGCCTGAATAAACCATAACTGATCAGCACATGTTAATTGTTTGTGAAGAATAAGGATGGAGGGGAGGGGGGAGGGGGGCTTATTTGAAAGGGGGGGCTTAATAGAGGATTTACGGTAATAATCTTAGTTTCAAGGAGTTAACTGTCTCATTTTTTATAAAGAATTATCCGCTCAAGGACAAAGTTGTGGGGTATCAAGCAAAATTCTTAAACTAATAGTAAAATAACAAGAATGCAGCTGAATAGGTGCCGTATTTATTCGATTAACCGCCCTGGGCGCTTATTAAATTTTTGGACCTTGAGAGTGGGCGCTTATTCTAGGTGGGCGCTTATTCGAGGCTGGGCGCTTATTAAATTTTCACCATTTTCAGCAACTGAAGTATGTTTATTTTGCAACAAAACAATAAATGCTAACAACAAAACGCGAAGAAGTAACAAAGCAAGGTTTCTGAAAAACACTCTGAAGAAAACTCCTTCCCGGGGAAGTCTGTTATTAGAATTTATTCACTCAAGTGGGTGGGGTGGGGGTGAGCGCTTATTTGAGTTTGATTGGGAGGAGATGGGGGTGGGCGCTTATTCGAGGCTGGGCACTTATTAACTTTTTCTGCCTTTAGGATGGGCGCTTATTCGAGGTGAGCGCTAATTCGAGGTTGGGCGCTTATTCGAATAAATACGGTATCATAAACAATATTTATTTAAATGCAATTTCTTTATCATTACAAACCTCAGTCTTTTGCTCTGATAGCACTCATCTGTCAGCTACAAATAGAAAAATAATATTCTGTTATACTGATTTGCATTTATTCAGGTCTTCGGGATACACAATTTACACACTAGACAAAAATGTTAACAATCAACATACATGTAAAAATGGGCAGTTATACTGTAAGGCCAAGCAAGATAAGAAAATTAACTTTACCAAAGGGCAAGGTGTTTCTCTATTAAAAGGGTGATAAACTACACAAGTCCGCCCTTCTGAAGTTTTGAGTATGTGGTCATCAGCAAAACCAAAATAGGGTTTATTCTACATATTTTATTTTAAGTCATGTTAAACTATTCCCTCATTAAAGCATGAGAATAAAAAATGATAAAAGAAAAAAGAAACAGGATAGACAAATTACCTGTGGTGGAAGAATTGATCTCACATTAATTGACAGCCCCTCAATTGAGTTACCTAGTGAAAAAAAGAACTGCTTTCAATTTGCACTTGTACAAAATGTTTTTTTTTTTGTCTTTTTGCATGTAAATAAAGCATATAGAATGAAGACTGGCAATGAAACAGGAGCCAAATGCGAAACACTTTGCAGATAGCTCATATTGTGATGGAAACTCTCATCTTATGCTAAACTTGCACCAAACTTAACATCTCCACAATGTAAAACTGAGTATGTAAGGGGATAATTGATATTTTAATAAAAGCCAGGCAAATAATTCTGGGTATGCCTGAACAGGCAATATTCTTTGCTTTGCATGTTACTCCATCTTAATAGCAGTTACCTTGCTTGCAGAATCTAGTTAAATGAAGAGCTACAAAGAATTCTTCCAGTGATAGTTTACCATCTCTGTCAATATCAGATAAGTTCCTGTAAAAAAAACAAGAAAATTATGTTTTAAAAATGACGTTACTGAATGTACACGATAAAGTTGAGCCGTTTTAACCTTGTGGCCAGAAGCTGTGCAAATATATTGAAAGAAAAGAAAGTTTAAACAATAAAAGAAGGTTAGACTCTCGCAGGATTGGTTTGGGACACCAATATGGCCACCTTTTCATTGTTTTGGGACAGCTATATGGTGGAAGTTACGTCATGTGAAAATGCTCTATCCATAAATTAGTACGTCACTTATTATCCCAGTTCCTTCACAAAGGGATGTGCTATGGGGCAAAGAAAAGCCAGAAAGTTAGGTTTAATAAAATAAAGTTCCTGTAAAAGCATGAGACATTAAAGAAATAATAATATTGTTATCACACAGTATAGATAAATGAGTCAGATACCCACAATGCCAGTCCCCAACTCTACACTCCACCCCTCCCCCCTATCTCCGCCAAAAAAGGGATGTTCTTACAGAGGGCAAATGTGAAGTTTTCTGCTCTAAGCATCAGGGCCTCTTTGGAGACCAGGGGCCCGTTTCTCGAAAGTCCCGGTAACTTTTCGGGTCCGAAATAAAATATTCAAATCAAAATATAAAGAACAAGAGCACCAGTCTTACAGCAAACTACTCCAGTTTGTTTCATTAACTGATAGTTTTATCATGTTAGATGCAAAACTATTGAAACCTCAATCCTTAATGTAAATGAAGTCAGCTTACTGGGCCCGTTAATTATCGGGACTTTCGAGAAACAGGCCCCTGCCCCCGAACTGAATGGGCCACCCTATTGAAATAAATTGTTACTTTACTAAACTAAACTACTTTCAAGGGGACAGTAAAAACCAACTGATAAATATCTTGTCATTTTAACTCACCAAATTTGAGCAAGGACATGATCAGGCAGACCAGACCCAGTAAGGATGGCACAAGCAGCTTCAGCTTAAAGAGAAAATACAATAAATATTAACCCACAGACAGACTCATATAAATGACAAGGCCAGAGCTTGAAATAATTTTTTAGCTGGGACCTGTCAAGTTGTCTAGTCAAACCAAGTCAAACCTATTTTCACTTGGACAAAGCCAGCTACTTTTGACTAGAATTATAACATTGTCCGTTGACTGGCTGTCATTTCAAGTCCTGCGGGCTTAAATACTTTTTTCAAAGCTAGCTGGCAATTACCAGGTTTTGCTGCTTAAACGTTCTGGAGAACCTAGCATAAAACTTCCCTTGATTGAGTACCTCTACCGATATACAATGCAGTTTATTCCAGTACTGCTCTAAACCTCAAAAACTTTCACCCTTACTTCCAACATCATGACAGAGATGCTGATCCAGCAAAGTGTCTTTTCGATGCTTACCATTAATAAATCCAGTTTTTGAATTAACATTCCACATGAAAGCTTTTTCATAGACTTCTTTCTCCTCCGGTGACATAGCTGGAATATCGACAGTAGTTAAATAAACTGGATTTAGGGTCTCAGGCAATTTTTCAGGAATGTCTGTGCCCTTTAAACGACTTTGAATGAGATGCATTGCTATTGCAAATTCTGCGGTGTCCAACATGTTGTTTCGTGTCACATCAGCGAGTTTCCTTTAAGAATAAACAAAAAAATTCAACCCACAAGCAGTTCTTAACAATTTAAAAGTAACTTTTTGTAACAATGCTATTATTATGACGTTAACATTGCTACTTAATGATAAAAGTAATCAACAGAGCATTTTTTTCTAATTTCTAAGAAGGCATTCCTCATATAATCCCGACTGAATGGTCCAAAGGACAATAATATTTACTCCAGGGAGGGGAGGGGGAGCAATTTTTTATCCTGGCTAATAAGTATATGCCAAATGGCAAGGTCTAACAAGGTCCTGGCAACACACCCCACCTGTGGCCAACAATATTATTATTTATAGCCACCCCCTCTACCTTAAGGGAAATTACTGTACACAAATTCACAGCAGATGTCATTGGCCCAGGCCCCTAATTAATTTATAGACCAAACATTTTGGGGTTTGCCCACTCTCTTCTTCTATCAGCATCTGAATAAGGGGACCCCTCAAACACTAGAGGGTCTACAATGTTGCATGGTCTGCCGTTGAGTGTTATTTTGACTTATAAAAAGGATTTATTATAAACTAGTGTCCATGGTATTCTCAATAGCCTATGTTTGATGTATTAAAATTCTGACATGACTCTGAGGCTTTATGGTCAAAATTGCACAATTTTCACCACTCCACTGTTTTGCAATTCCCAGAGACTTGAGCACAAAGAAAACAAAACAAAATACAGAAAATGACCAGAAAGCTTCGGAGTCATAGAATTTTAATATATTGAATATGGCCCACTGTTGTTAATATTGAGCAAACAGAGTTTGAGTCTGTTTGTTTACTGCTTGTTTATTTGCCCTTAAGAGAGAGTTTTTAATATTTACGGGTTTCTTTGTGACATCTTTATAACAACCACAATGAAAGGTATGAAAAGTATGTACAAAAAAATTAAGCTACAGCAAAATATCCAGCTATGTAGGCCATGTTCAGTTTCTTCTCTTACAGCCTTCGATTCACAATGGCTAATCAGCAGCGAAAATCATTGCCCATATTTTTTCCCACGAACAAAAACATAATAATGTAAGGAGGCACTCTAGAGTAGAGATTAATATAATTATTTCTTACCCCTGGGCTATTGGAAATTATATATACTTTGCATAATAAAAACTTGTGTAATGGGGTGTATTTGCCTTGAAGATATAGAACACAGTCAATTTTAATACCTATGGTTTTCCCAATCAAATGACACCTCGCCTTATTAAAGTATCACATGGTTCACCAAGACATTTACCAATCCAATTTAATTACTGTGGTTTAAAAATAAAATACGTGAAACACAATGCGTATGTAGCCACATGGATAATAAAGAAATCTATAGCCGAGATAATTCTGTTTTGAAAACAAAGCGAGGAACCCGTTGTTTCTAGAAAAAGACGAGCTTTGGAATCTGACGATTGCAACTGCGAAGGATTGCGATCCAAATTTTACAAAATGTATAACGCTGATGGGCCTAATTTAGAAAAACTGCATTTCCTAAAGGCTCACCCCTGCGAACATAACTAAAACTTAATCTCACACACTCGATTTAGCTTGTTGAATATACATGTACTGTCTATAAGCTTACTATTCAGTTAAGTACCGCGCTAACTGAAAAATTTATCATATACATTTCGAAATTATTTTTTTAAACCAACCAGATCTTACTGAGCTCCGGTAAAGGTAGTTTGGATCGTATGAACAAAGAACGAGCCTGTTCACCTGAAAAATATAACAAAAAATGTGAAGAAATATTTGCACAGATGAGGCGCGATCGAAGCCGCCATCGCTTTCACACATCACACATTTTCTCACCAGATAAATATTGATCCGTAGGTTTTTGACTGTAAAATAAGGCATCGTGACGAGTTCTTTCCTCTTCAGAAATAACCCACTTCAAATCCATTTCAGGTTGAAGAAGAGACCTGAAATAAATGCAAAATAGTAAGTTATTTTTACCAATTTCATTCATGAAACGAAGACGTCAATTTCCAATGCCTCTGAGATTTCCTTTCCACGGCGATAAAAACGTGATACGCCAACGTGCGATTCACCTTAGGAAAAACCATCATTGTTTAAATTGTCCATCATGTAGATTCAGTTTGTTTTTGTCGGCGAAAAATCGCCTGAATATCTGCATCAATATCCCACTGAACTCAAATTTTACATTTTGTCACGGTTTTTTGACGCTGGTCCAGTTTCCATGAGTGCCATAAGAGATGTGGGGGAGGGGTGGAGTAGGAAGAGAGTGTGAGGGGAGGGCCGGGTCAATGGTCTGTTCGGTGCGCCCGCCCATGAGTACAGAAATCTTTGTTCTGAATTTTCTCTCAAAGACAGTGATGCAAACAAACACGTGAGCGGAAAATCATCCCTCGAGGACACAAAACGCGTCCCGCGAAGAACTCCGCGCTTCAGAAGCTGAGCTTCTCTCGAGGTGGAGATTTTACACGCCTTCACATTATGACATATTTTGCTCGCGCTTTCTTGACTCTGAGCAAGATGTTACAGACCTCGTAGCCATATATATGTAGTAAGTAGGGTAGTTATTTGAATTATGCAATAAAAATTTCAACATGCCGGACAAGCTGATATAGCAGAAGCACGCTACTCTAGATTCTACAGAACATTCATGATTACATACGTACAATCATGTACATTTTTCGTGATGACCTCCTTTTTTTCGGCTTGCTTATAGGTTTAACTGAATTCATAATGGTTAGAATCATGATTCTCCGTAATTTTCCGTCGTCATTTTGGGGGATCAGTTTTCTTGGAAATTTGACCCATGTGTACATCATGCGTCTTTATCCAGCGATCTAAAGAACACCTGCTTTCATTGTTGTTTTAATTTGAATTTCAAAGCATACCCTGCGATTCGGGTCGTAATACAAAGCCTAACTATTTTATCCAAGTACAACTTCAGTTGCTGCAATGACAAATACTTGGCGCACGAGCGAGATTATACTTCACACACACACACACACACAAAAATTCCTTAATAGAATTAATAGTTTAAAAATATTCTAAGTTTTGATTCTGAGAATGATCTCAGTATAAATAATAACTAGCAAAAAATAAAACACCAAAAAACTTTGTAAGAAACTTGATCCGAAATAATGCACAAAGATCACAAAATTATCGTCTTTTTCTTTTATTTCAATAGGAGCCCATTCCTGATTTCAAAGATTATCGGTGTGTTTTTTAAGAACATCATACTCTCATGAATTAACTATATTTTAAATTGTCATTGATAAACTAACGGGGCGTAAAACGCACTAATGAAACTGGATTCATTATAAGCTATATCGCTATTAAATTACTGGAAATGAATTTACAACATACCAATGCTTTCTCAGAATCATCTTTTAAATCAGTTCGCTGAAAGATTTTCCAACAGTTTTGTTTTAAAAATCCACTTATTCAGCAAGCCACGATATGCACTAATGACTCTTAATTTGCCTGATTGGTGACAGATTTTCATGTTTTTTCAAACTTTTCTTCCGGAGCCCCTTTCTAGCGCCTGTCACGCAGAAAACAGACTGATCAGCGGTATTTTCACAAGAACACATGGAAAACCAATATGGCGGACACAGCGGATCTATCCAAAAAAATCAAAGAAGTAAAGGACAAAACGAAAGCTATTTTAGAAAGCGATGCAAATTCAAACTTGCTCGTTGATCTACTGGAACTTTCGGAGAGGGAGGATGAAAAGCTCCTCCTCGCATTTATCAGATCAGCACACAAAATCTTCACAACGTTTTTTTCTCGTGGAAAGCTACAACCTCCTTCTAGCATGGCGAAAGAAAGCGAAGATCCTGGAGATGTCTTTTGTTGCTGGCTGCACGAAAAGTATTTGCTTACCTTGAAGCGGCTTCTGTATCTGCTGAGTGTTGGATCACAGAATGTTGCGGAGTTTTCCTTATGTACATTAATGAAGTTCATTATCGAAGAAGGCAAATTAATGAAGTGTTTCCCGAATGAGCTATTCAGGCAGATTTGCGATGCACTCTTTGATGGACAGCGCAGCATGAAAATCTGCATTGAACGATTTGCAGAGTTCTTAGAGTTTGACGATGTAAGGTTTTATGTGCTGAAAAATCTTGGTAAATTCCTGGGGAATGTCTTCAACAGCACTGAGAAATTTCTTGTGGAAAATACCTTGACAATGCTGAGCCTTGTAAAGATGAAGAAAAATGAAAACGAACTCAATAATTTTCTTATTGATGTGAGAAAAAAGAAGAAGAAAAAGCATGGCAAAAGTGGAAAACAAGAAGAAAGATTTCTTGTTCTACAGGAGCATAGAAGGGTGTTCAGCTCAGCATGGCTTGGGTTTCTTTCAATTCCATTGACATCAGAAGTTCACAAGAAGATCCTACTGAATCTTCACACCGATGTTTTGCCTCACATGACTGACCCAAAACTGCTGATGGATTTCCTGACCGATTCCTATAACACCGGAGGTGTTACAAGCCTACTTGCACTCAACAGTCTATTTGTGCTGATACACAAGCACAACTTGGAATACCCAGATTTTTTCAAGAAGCTTTATGCCTTGTTTGAGCCTAATATCTTCTATGTGAAGTATCAAGCGAGATTCTTTCACCTGGCTGATCTGTTTTTGATGTCAACACATCTTCCCTCTTACCTGGTTGCCGCTTTTGTAAAGCGTTTGTCGCGCCTTGCTCTCACTGCTCCTCCATCAGGTGCAATGTTGGCAATTCCTTTTGTCTGCAATTTAATTAGGCGGCATCCAAGTGTACAAGTCCTCATTCACCAAAAGAAGGTAAGACAGAGAAATTTTGTTTTACTACTTTCCCCGCCTCCTTTCTCCCTGTCATTTGGGACATTTTATAGGAGAGACTTATGCACCTCAATGACAGAAATGCCAAATTGATGCGTAAAATCTGTCCAGAATCTAGTCAGGAGCTCTGATTTGTTGATGTAGTAATATTGTCAGGGTTTTCATTAATAGTCCTGGTAGCAGGAGAAAGGTTGGCCTGCGAAAACATCCATTTCTCCTCGCTCTTCGTAGCTGGGGACGTTTCGCGCGGAGGAGCGTCTGTGACTCAGCAGCAGAAATTCCATACTGATGACACAAATCAATGTTTACATAATAAATCCAGTAGTCATGGGGTTCCAAATATAAATTTGTCCAATTTTATTTGTCTTCTGGTCGATTTTCGTATACTGTTGTGTTCATCTACCAACACACTCCAGCAAAACTCAAATACTTATTCTAGGGGAGACTATATTCCACAAATATTGACAGTTATGTTAGAGATTCTTATCATTTCCTTTTCACCATTGTAGCATGTTGTTTTTTGTCGGTCTAGACTGTCATTCTTAACTAATAACTAAAAATATCTAACAATCCCGGTCACTATTTTTACCGGGTTCTNCCTGTCATTTGGGACATTTTATAGGAGAGACTTATGCACCTCAATGACAGAAATGCCAAATTGATGCGTAAAATCTGTCCAGAATCTAGTCAGGAGCTCTGATTTGTTGATGTAGTAATATTGTCAGGGTTTTCATTAATAGTCCTGGTAGCAGGAGAAAGGTTGGCCTGCGAAAACATCCATTTCTCCTCGCTCTTCGTAGCTGGGGACGTTTCGCGCGGAGGAGCGTCTGTGACTCAGCAGCAGAAATTCCATACTGATGACACAAATCAATGTTTACATAATAAATCCAGTAGTCATGGGGTTCCAAATATAAATTTGTCCAATTTTATTTGTCTTCTGGTCGATTTTCGTATACTGTTGTGTTCATCTACCAACGAGCTCCAGCAAAACTCAAATACTTCTTCTAGAGGAGACTATATTCCACAAATATTGACTGTTTTGTTAGAGATTCTTCACATTTCCATTTGACCTTTGTGGCCTTTTGTCTTTTGTCTGTCAAGACTGTCATTCGCAAACAATAGCTAAAACAATGTAACTACCCCGTCCACCAATCAGACCGGATTCTGGACAGATTTTACGTCATCAGTATGGAATTTCTGTGGCTGAGTCGCAGACGTTCCTCTGCGCGAAACGTCCCCAGCAGCGAAGAGGGAGGAGAAACGGATGTTTTCGCAGGCTAGGGAAAGGTGTAACATTACTGGAGAACATTTTGAAAGAGGCTCCTCTTCTGAATAAAAAATAGTCATAAGCTACCGAATGTTAGGCAGAGAATTCTGCGTAATAAACAGAGAATTCTCTGATCTCCAATGCCTAAAGAACACCCTGAATTGTATTCTTTTAGCTATGTCATTTCTCTTGTTGAGGCACAGACTTCTCTCCCACAAATTAAATGTCCCTAGTACCAAGGATGAATGGAACAAGGCCTTAAGTGACTATTCAGGTATTGTCGATAATACTCCGTAATAAGTAGGTTGACTATGATCATCTGGGTGAATGTAGTCCTGAATAGAACTGTTGTTGTTAACAGTGACTGACGTTTAACCTGTGCAGTCGTCATCTTCAGAGTCAAAGTGAGTTGTCAGTTAATGGTATTAAACTCTGGTTATTGACCTGATTAGTCAATTAAGTCGTGATGTTATTGGTCGTCTGTCAGTAAAGCCGTGATGTTATTGGCTATGAAGACTTTTAATGTCATTGGTACTTTTCGATCCACCTATTGTCACAGTTATTTATTGTCAGTCAAATTGTCAGTTGTCCAGTTTAACAAGGAAACTCAGGGTAATTCATAAAGGGAACCAGTTTATCAAAGTCATGCAGGGCTTTTTTTCTAATACCTTTTTGGTAGACATCATGTCAGAATGTAACCCATTTTTTACAAAACAAAAATACCCAAAGAAAGATGCCAAATGAATTTTTTTTTATTTTCTTATTATTATTTTCAGAGCAGTTTTGGTGATTTTTAGTATCCTATAGGGCATTTTCATATTACATCACGCCCACCACGTTAGTGTTCCAAAGTAGTGCAAATGCAGCCATGTTGGTGTTCCAAACAAATCCTGTGGGAGTTAAACCTTTTTCTCACATAAAGAGTTTCTTTTCTCCCAATAAATTTGCATAGTTGCTGGCCATGTGAGTAAAAAGGCTCTATTAACAGAACATTATATTAAAAATGATGCACTTTCTCCTGTACTGTGGACATACCTATTTACGAGGGTTTTCCCATGGCTTCCCTTTTCTTCAGATAGACATAAGAGACTTGAAAATAGCACAATGACAAGGTTGGGGCTCACAAATTTATTAGTTTGACTGTAAATGGTCAGTCAGGATTGAGCAAGAATACCAGATATTCAATACACCATGCATAGTTTTAATGTAGACAAATAATACTGTGGAACCCCACCCTACTTACAGCACTTAATAGAGACACCTGCGCACATGTATAACAGACAGTTTTGTTTGTCCCGACAAAATGCTTACATATCTGTTCTAAAATTAACATGCTTTATGAACACCTATTAGTACATGTATGGACAATGGACACTATTTTCGTGTCCAGAGGCATAAAATTTTCAAATATTGTCAACCCCACTTTACTAACACTGGTTATCTATGCACTATCTATTTTACTTCTCACAGTCATGTGCTAGTTGTAGACATCGCACACTATTCAAATATTGACAGATTTCTGTGGGTTAATACAGTAGCAAAATACTGTGGCATGTTTGATTTTGATAAAAAATCTGTCCCTTTTTCACGTTTGACTCTTGTACTGTAGCCATTTGATTAAGTTTTCTGCCTTCAGTATTAGGATTAGCGTAGTTGTAGAGCGCTTGACTGCAGAGCAGAAGGTCACGGGTTTGATTCCCGGGGCCACTGGACCGATACTCAGGGTCTCAAAATAACTGAGAACTGAAGGTACTCCCTTTGCACTGCTAGCGGCTAGACCTTCGCGTGGCTCAGATGGCCACGTAAGACGGCGGTCCTTCTCCAGTTGGAGATGTAAAAATAGTGTCCCCAATTGGTACTTTCATGCTAAATACCTTGACACCCAAATAAAGTGTTTTTTTTTTCAACTACACGTGCAAGTTTCACTTCCTCTGCACTTTGCTGAGGTCATTGTAACTATTGTAGCCTTCTTCCTCTTTTTCTGCTTTAGTCTGTATATCAATACAGTGTGTGTCCGTGACTTTTTTCGGAAAGCTTACTTACTACGGACAACATGGCAATTGCCCTCTTGGTATCCATAGTAACCGGGTTCCACTCTATCATTTTGTCTTTAGTCAGGAAAGTTACTGCTTGAAGGTGACTCAGAAGAAGACATTTCAGATTCTCAAAAAGGTGATCCTTTTATTCCCGATGAACCAGACCCTGCAAAATGCAATGCGCTGAAGAGTTCACTTTGGGAACTGAAAACTCTCCAAAGCCATTATTATCCAGGAGTTTCATCACTTGTGGAAATGCTTCAGAAGCCACTCGGTACCATGGAAACGGACATCTCGCAGTATTTGGATGAGGATTATGATCAACTGTTCCAGAAGCAATGCAGAAAGATTACAGCGGAAAATGCAGTTTTGGAGTTTCAAGTTCCCAAGGGATTATTTAGTAAGGGCATGTTAGAGAGCTGGGTCTTGGAGTAATGTGATGGTTAGCAGAACATTTACTATACCTTTTGTTATATGTAAACTGCTTTGTTCTTATTTTGCTATTACGCTACTTCTTGAAACCAAAAAAAAGAACAGTGAATGTGTAGGAGAGTGTAAATGATTTTAATGAGGGGTGGTTAGGGTGAAATCCTAACAAGCAGCATGGTCTTGTAGCATTGACATAAGACAGATGAAATGATGACAAATGACACCCAGACAGGTTAAAATTGCAAAAGCATCGAAGACGAGCGAAAATACAACAGAAAAATACCGTCAGGGACGGGGTAGCCTGCGAAAACATCCGTTTCTCCTCGCTCTTCGCCGCTGAGGACGTTTCGCGCGGAAACGTCCCCAGCTACCAAGAGCGTAGCCCGAAATTCATCCGATTGCTTCGAGTTGTTTTCTCCTCTCAACAACTGAGGGAGTAATAACGACTCGAAGTAATCGGATGAAATTCAGGCTACGAAGAGCGAGGAGAAACGGATGTTTTCGCAGGCTAGGAAAATTAAATTCTGTTTTGATAAAACAGTTTAACAGGTATTCCACTTGCGCTTTGGTTTTGAGACGATTACAGCCAACTTGGTGCGAAAATCACATAGCAAGGATACCCTCGTACATTGCCTTTTAACTACAATATGTACTGTCTTCTGATTGATAATTGTAATTGACTTAACAATTTGTTTCTGCTACACTGTTGTCTTTTTGTTTCGATTTTTCTCTTTTTGTTGAATTTTGTTACGTCATATACAGAACGAAACATTAACTGGAAGTAGACAGGGAAAAAGCCAGGGAATTTCACTTCGAGTCAAGAAAAAGTTAAATCTTTGAAAGAAGTCAGGGAAAAGTGAAATTTTAAGAGTACATATTTATTCTTTGAACAGTCTATGGGCATGGATCGTTTTGTTTTGGTAGAAAATTGTCCATGAAAAGGAACGACAAGCCCGCCGTTGGCTTTTCAAGGACATCCATTCTTTTGCACGTTATGTTAAAGAACTATCAATTAATATGCACTTCACGTTACTTGCTGAAAGTGGAGGGGATGCCGTGAGAGAGTTGGTAGGGGAAATTTTAAATTTGTCAGAAAATGTCAGAAACCTCTGGCTGCTGCAACCATGATTAAGTTTGTTTCATAAACATTCAGTATTTTCGCAGTTTTCGCCTTATAATTCTAAATTACAACTTTTCAAAGCGGACCGAGGGAAACTTTTTATGTTATTATAACCTCAATTCTTGGCAGCGTTGGACCCGGGATTTTTGACGCTGTAATATACTAGCAAATAGTTGTTTTGACGAAATTTCCTAGAGACTTCCCTTCAAACAAGCGAAACAGATTTAGAGACACAGTTTTTTCTGTCTTCCCCCTTTTCAAAAAAAACGGTTCGCAAAAACTTCCGGTTAATTTAATAGTCGTTCAGGGAACTTATTTCTTGTCTACAAGGCGAAACGTTTAGTACACAAGTTGTTCTGTGTGACAAATTCGAAATATTTTTCATGTTTCTCTTTGTTACATTAGCCTTTTATTGTTTTAATCTAGCATCCATCACAAGTGCTGGTTAATTGATGCTTTGGTAAAAATTCCGAATTCCTATTGGTTCGTTATGACTGTTAGCCTAGTACGGAGGCTCGGCGAATTTGAGCTGTCTTTAATAATAACAGAGTCGAGTCGAGTCGAAATTGCAATTGGACGAAACTCTGTACCATTTCCTGGGAAATCCTGAAATGTTTCGATTTCTAAAGGTTGATTTCCCCGAGGAAATACTTGCCACGCTTTCATAACGTCGACACTTCCTAGTGTCCTTATTTGGCTTTGGCAACGCGGAAACTTCAGCTGAAACTTTTTTGACAACATTAGCAAAGGAAGCTTTCATTTTTCTCTAAATCTGTGCGAAATGATGTCGAAACGATAAATCGCCAGACTGAAAATGGCGGATGGATTAGTGGCAATTGATTAATTTACCTCACACAAACCGAGATAGTGAAGACAGAACCAACCTTAATAATGTTCAACTACAAGCCTAGCAGTGCAGAAATTGTCACTTGACTGTCTTACCCGCGGAGAGTGTCGAGACTTAGAACCGTTCATTTATCTTTAGCGAGAAAACGAGGGCAAACACAGAGTGGTTTATATCGCATCAAAAAATCACTAAAAACACGGACGAGTGGGTACAAAAGTGAGAGCGACTTAACGGATCAGGAGGCCTCACAAATCAGGCCAGTTTACGTAAATCCTCTATTTCAGCACCAAGAGATGTTCAATAACTCGGATGTATTTTTTGAAGAAATTTTGTCTAAGATTGAACACGAAGCAGCCAAGCTGACAAGCTTAAAGAGAAACAGCGAAAGTTTGAGAGGTTTTGACACTTTTATGCTTTACTAGTATATTGCTGCAAGTAACTTTATACGACACTGACCTGAACTTATGTGAAGGCCTTAAACTTTGTTGACGACAAGGCTTTGTAACTGAAAATTTGGCAACGCTGCTAGATCGATAAAAATGTCTTGATTTCCTGGCGCAAGAGAAATAACTATACAAATTGCAAGTATTTGCTTTGTTATGGAGACGAGTTTATGTCACAAAGTGAACGCTGCTTGTCTCAGTGACTCGAATATCGTTGCTGGAAGGAGGAACTTGGCGGAAAGACTGCTTGTTTAGAAATGGTATCACAACTGGATCTTATAAATTTAATTGCTTTCTTTGAATGAGGAATGAAAAAGTTGTAACGTTTAAATTCTATGGAGTTCAAGACTCGCATTCAAAAATTATTTTAGTGACAGACGACGTGGGGGGAAGAGCCTGAAGGTGCCACCTGCTTCCACAAATTATGCATTTTTATTCTTTTGACATTAGGATTGGCTAATTTTTTTATAAACTTCAAGATGTCTATCAGATTTTAAATAAAAAAATAACAGCTGAACTTTTCCCTCTTTCTCTGTATGTCTATCAGTCTCGTTTGGTTGTCGAAATTAACTCCTGAACATTCTCAAATCATGACCCTTAAGGTGCTCCCCATTATATAACACATAAGGCAGATTTGCTTTGACTGAAGCGACTCTCTCTCCCGGCAGCAGGATATTATATATTGCGCAAAGTTTTTTTTATTATTAAATTTTTTTAATCATAAATTTCCAAAAAAACACTAACGATTAACCATAATAGATGTTATATGTCTCACTGCTCCTCCATCAGGTGCAATGTTGGCAATTCCTTTTGTCTGCAATTTAATTAGGCGGCATCCAAGTGTACAAGTCCTCATTCACCGAAAGAAGGTAAGACAGAGAAATTTTGTTTTACCACTTTCCCTGTCTCCTTTCTCCCTGTCGTTTGGGACATTTTATAGGAGAAACTTCTGCACCTCAATGACAGAAATTCCAAATTGATGCGTAAAATCTGTCCAGAATCTAGTCAGGAGCTCTGATTTGTTGACATAGTAATTGTCAGGGTTTTCATTAATAATCCTAGTAGCAGGAGAAAGGTGTAACGTTACTGGAGAACATTTTGAATGAGGCTCCTCTTCTGAATAAAAAATAGTCATAAGCTACCGAATGTTAGGCGGAGAATTCTGTGTAATAAACAGAGAATTCTCTGATCTCCAATGCCTAAGGAATGCGCTGAATTGTATTCTTTTAGCTATGGCATTTCTCTTGTTAAGGTGCAGACTTCTCTCCCACAAATTAATTAAATGAGTAAGTACCAAGGATAAATGGAACAAGGCCCTAAGTGACTCTTCAGGTATTGTCGATAATATTCCTTAATAAGTAGGTTGAGTATGATCATCTGGGTGAATGTAGTCCTGAATAGGACTGTTGTTGTTAACAGTGACTGATGTTTAACCTGTGCAGTCGTCATCTTCAGAGTCAAAGTGAGTTGTATCACGTCAGTTAATGGTATTTAACTCTGGTTATTGAGCTGATTAGTCAATTAAGTTGCGATGTTATTGGTCATGAGCAAGCCGTGATGTTATTGGCTATGAAGACTTATAATGTCATTCATACATTTCGATCCGCCTGTTGTCACAGTTGAACAGTCATCTATTGTTGGTCAAATTTTCAGTTGTCCAGTTTAACAAGGAAATTCAGGGTAATTCAGAAAGAGAACCAAACAGTTTATCAAAGTAATGCAGGGCTTTTTTTCTAACACCTTTTTGGTAGACATCTTGTCAGAATATAACCCATTCTTTACAAAAACAAAAATACACAAAGAAAGATACTGAGTTCAGTTTTCTTTTTTTCTCTGATTATTATTTTCAGAGCAGTTTTGGTGATTTTAAGTATCCTAAAGAGCATTTTCACATTACATCACGCCGCGCACCTTATTAGTGTTCGAATTCCAAAGTAGTGAAAACACAGCCATGTTGGTGTTCCAAACAAATCCTGTGGGAGTTAAACCTTTTTCTTACGTAAAGAGTTTCTTTTCTTCCCATAAATTTGCATAGTTGCTGGCCATGTGAGTAAAAAGGCTCTATTAACAGAACATTATATTAAAAATGATGCACTTTCTAAAGACTGTACATGACGGTACCCTGTACTGTGCACATACCTATTTACGAGGGTTTTCTCACAGCTTCGCTTGTCTTCAGATAGACATAAGAGACTTGAAAATACCACAATGACAAGGTTGGTGTTCACAGATTTATTGGTTTGACGGTAAATGGTCAGTCAGGATTGAGCAAGAATACCAGATATTCAATACACCATGCATAGTTTTAATGTAGACAAATAATACTGTGGAACCCCACTCTACTTACAGCACTTAATAGAGACACCTGCGCACATGTATAACAGACAGTTTTGTTTGTCCTGACAAAATGCTTACATATCTGTTCTAAAATTAACATGTTTTATGAACACCTATTAGTACATGTATGGACAATGGACACTATTTTCGTGTCCAGAGGCACAACATTCTCAAATATTGTCAACCCCACTTTACTAACACTGGTTATCTTTGCACTATCTATTTTACTTCTCACAGTCATGTGCTAGTTGTAGACATTGCACACTATTCAAATATTGACAGATTTTTGTGGGTTAATACAGTAGCAAAATACTGTGGCATGTTTGATTCTGATAAAAAAATTCTCTCTTTTTCCACGTTTGACTCTTGTACTGTAACCATTCGATTAAGTTTTCTGCCTTCAGTATTAGGATTAGCAGGATTAGCTTAGTTGTGGAGTGCCTGACTGCAGAGTGGAAGGTCGCGGGTTCGATTCCCGAGGCCACCGGACCAATACTCAGGGTCTTAAAATAACTGAGAAATGAAGGTACTCCCTTTGCACTGCAAGCGGCTAGCTTCGCATGGCTCAGATGACCACGTAAGATGGTGGTCCTTCTCCAGTTGGAGATGTAAAAATAGTGTCCCCAATTGGTACTTTCGTGCTAAATACCTTGACACCCAAATAAATATATTTTTTTTTTTTGCAACTACACATGCAAGTTTCACTTCCTCCGCATTTTGCTGAGGTCATTGTAACTATTGTAGCCTTCTTGCTCTTTTTCTGCTTTAGTCTGTATATCGATACAACGCGTGTCCGTGACTTTTTTCGGAAAGCTTACTTACTACGGACAACATGGCAATTTGCCTCCTGGTGTCCATACTAATCGGGTTCCACTGTATCATTTTGTCTTTAGTCAGGAAAGCTACTGCTTGAAGGTGACTCAGAAGAAGACATTTCAGATTCTCAAAAAGGTGATCCTTTTATTCCTGATGAACCAGACCCTGCAAAATGTAATGCGCTGAAGAGTTCACTTTGGGAACTGAAAACTCTCCAAAGCCATTATTATCCAGGAGTTTCATCACTTGTGGAAATGCTTCAGAAGCCACTCGGTACCATGGAAACAGACATCTCACAGTATTTTGATGAGGATTATGATCAACTGTTCCAGAAGCAATGCAGAAAGATTACAGCGGAAAATGCAGTTTTGGAGTTTCAAGTTCCTAAGGGATTATTTAGTAAGGGCATGTTAGAGAGCTGGGTCTTGAAGTAATGTGATGGTTAGCAGAACATTTACCATACCTTTTGTTGTATGTAAACTGCTTTGTTCTTGTTTTGCTATTACACTACTTCTTGAAACCGAAGAAGTACAGTGAATGTATAGGAGAGTGTAAATGATTTTAATGAGGGGTGGTTAGTAGCCTGCGAGCAAGCTTTCCATTTGGGGGATATCGTGAAAAGTACACGCGCGAGAGGCACGCGAGAGGAGACGTGACTGCGGGGGCGGGGAAGAGAAAGGGCTTCCTTTCGCCGGCCCCTCGCGGCTCGCTTCGCTCGCCCAACTAGGAGAGCTTGCTCGCAGGCTAGGTGGTTAGGGTAAAATCCTAACAAGCAGCATGGTCTTGTAGCATTGACATAAGACAGATGAAATGACGACAAATGACACACAGACAGGTTGAAATTGCAAAGACCAGCCAGGAGCCCATCATTTAACGGGCTCCTGGACCAGCGAAAATACAACAGTAAAATACCGTCAGAGACGGGGCGCTAAAACAGGAAAATTCAACATCATTTTCGCTTTTTTTAATACAGTCGACTCCCGATAATTCGAATCTTCAAGGGAAATAGAAAAAAGTTCGAGTTATCGGGAGTTCGAGTTATCGAGGGTAAAATTATATGGAAAATGATCTGAAGGGACATGAAAATTACTTCGAGTTAACGGGAGGTTCGAGTTGTAGAGGGTTCGAGTTACCGGGGGTCGACTGTAAAACAATTTAACGGGTATTCCACTTCCGCTTTGGTTTTGAGATGATTATAGCCAACTTGGTGCGAAAATCACATGGCAAAGATACCCTTCTACATTGTCTCTTGACTACAATATATACTGTATTCTGATTGATAATTGTAATTTATGTAACAATTTGTTTCTGCTACACTGTTGTCTTTTTGTTTCGAATTTTTTTCCTTTTTTGCTGAATTTTGTTACGTCATATACGCAGAAAGAAACACTAACACGG
Organism: Porites evermanni; assembly: GCA_942486025.1. Lineage (NCBI taxonomy): Eukaryota > Metazoa > Cnidaria > Anthozoa > Scleractinia > Poritidae > Porites > Porites evermanni. The sequence goes on along the minus strand of CALNXI010002518.1, from coordinate 39,404 downwards.
TTGCCACAAGTCAGGAAATGGTCAGGGAAAAGCCAGGGAATTTCACTTCGAGTCAAGAAAAAGTTAAATCTTTGAAAGAAGTCAGGGAAAAGTGAAATTTTAAGAGTACATATTTATTCTTTGAACATTCTATGGACATCAATCGTTTTGTATTGGTAGAAAATTGTCCATGAAAATAAACGACAAGCCGATGTTGGCTTTTCAAGAACATCCATTTTTTGGCACGTTATGTTAAAGAACTTTCAATTAATATGCACTTCAGGTTACTTGCTGAAAGTGGAGGGGGTGCCGTGAGAGAGTTGGTAGGTGAAATTTTAAATTTGTCAAGGAATTTCAGAAACCTCTGGCTGTGGCAAACATGATTAAGTTTGTTTCATAAGCATTCAGTATTTTCGCAGTTTTCGCCTTATGATGCTAAATTATAACTTTTCGAAGCGGACCGAGGGAAACTTCTTATCTCATTATAACCTCAATTCTTGGCAGCGTTGGACCCGGGATTTTTGACGCTGTAATATACTAGCAACAGTTGTTTTGACGAAATTTTTCTAAAGACTTCCCCTAAAATAAGCGAAACAGATTTAGAGACACAGTTTTTTCTGTCTTCCCCCTTTTTAAAAAAAAAAGATTCGCCAAAACTTCCGGTTAGTTAGCCGTTTAGGGAACTTATTTCTTGTCTGCAAGTCGAAACGTTTAGTACACAAGTTGTTCTGTGTGGCAAATTCGAAATATTTTCCATGTTTCTCTTTGTTAAGTTAGCCTTTTATTGTGTCAATCTAGTATCCATCACAAGTGCTGTTTAATTGATGCTTTGGTAAAAATTCCGAATTCCTATTGGTTCGTTATGACTGTTAGCCTACTACAAAGGCTCAGCGAATTTGAGTTGTCTTTAATAATAACAGAGTCGAGTCGAGTCGAAATTGCAATTAGAGGAAACTCTATATCATTTCCTGGGAAATCCTGAAATGTTTCGATTTCTAAAGGTTGATTTCCCCGAGGAAATACTTGCCACGCTTTCATAACGTCGACACTTCATAGTTTCCTTATTTGGCTTTGGCAACGCGGAAACTTAAGCTGAAACTTTTTTGACAACATTAGCAAAGGAAGCTTTCATTTTTCTCTAAATCTGTGCGAAATGATGTCGAAACGATAAATCGCCGGACTGAAAATGGCGGATGGATTAGTGGCAATTGATTAATTTACCTATGTGTTTGGCTCTATCACTTCTGTCTTGGTTGGAATTATTACAAGTTGATGTTCGGATCGTCACGTCTTTAACAGTGAACTGACAGAATGGGCGCCTCTCACAGCTCTGAATCTTGGCAAGTAAATAGAAAAGCGAGAAAACGAGGGCAAACACAGAGTGGTTTATATCGCATCAAAAAATCACTAAAAACACGGACGAGTGGGTACAAAAGTGAGAGCGACTTAACGGATCAGGAGGCCTCACAAATCAGGCCAGTTTACGTAAATCCTCTATTTCAGCACCAAGAGATGTTCAATAACTCGGATGTATTTTTTGAAGAAATTTTGTCTAAGATTGAACACGAAGCAGCCAAGCTGACAAGCTTAAAGAGAAACAGCGAAAGTTTGAGAGGTTTTGACACTTTTATGCTTTACTAGTATATTGCTGCAAGTAACTTTATACGACACTGACCTGAACTTATGTGAAGGCCTTAAACTTTGTTGACGACAAGGCTTTGTAACTGAAAATTTGGCAACGCTGCTAGATCGATAAAAATGTCTTGATTTCCTGGCGCAAGAGAAATAACTTTAAAAATTGCAAGTATTTGCTTTGTTATGGAGACGAGTTTATGTCACAAAGTGAACGCTGCTTCTCTCAGTGACTCGAATATCGTTGCTGGAAGGAGGAACTCGGCGGAAAGACTGCTTGTTTAGAAATGGTATCACAACTGGATCTTATAAATTTAATTGCTTCCTTTGAATGAGTGATGAAAAAGTTGTAACGTTTAAATTCTATGAAGTTCATGACTCACATTCAAAAATTATCGTAGTGACAGACGACGTTGGGTGGTAGAGCTTGAAAGTGCCACCTGCTTCCACAAATTATGCATTTTTATTCTTTTGACATTAGGATTGGCTAATTTGTTTATAAACTTCAAGATGTCTATCAGATTTAAAAAGAAAAAACAGCTGAACTTTTCCCTCTTTCTCTGTATGTTTATCAGTCTCGTTTGGTTGTCGAAATTAACTCGTGAACATTCTCAAATCATGACCCTTAAGGTGCTCCCCATTATATAACACATAAGACAGATTTGCTTTGACTGAAGCGACTCTCTCTCCCGGCAGCAGGATATTATATATTGCGCAAAGTTTTTTTTATTATTAAATTTTTTTAATCATAAATTTCCAAAAAAACACTAACGATTAACCATAATAGATGTTATATGCAAGTTCATTCGACGACCCAGTCGTTTAGCATAATAAACAATTACTTCAGTCTATTGTTGTGAATTTTACCGTTGGCTATGTTTTCCGCGATCTCTAAGAGTTTCCTCATTTCTCTAACCTTGCGATCACGCGGTACTTCTTCCCTTTTTCTTCGGGTTCTTCTCCCTTTGCTTGCTTGGCTGGCGCAAAAAAAGGCAGAGGGGGGTGGAAAAGCGCGAAAAAGAAGACGAAAGAGGTCCATTTCCATCTCTCCTCAATCCACTCTCCCTCTCCCCCTCATTTCTCCTCTCATTAGGGAGCTTTAGCAACGACGATGGCGACGGCAACAAGGACGTCAAAAAAGCAATAGGTTTATTACGCAGAACAGCAACTTTACACGTGCAACACGCTTTTTTGTACATTTCTTTACCGTTCTTGCACGGCCACGACGTGAAAATACCTAATTGTAAGTTTTAAGGTGCGGTTACACGAGACGATTCGCATCGACGATTTTTAGCGCAACGCAGCATTGCATCATTGTTGCGACATTGTTTCGAATGGTTGCAACATTGTTCCAACATTGCTACGCTGTGTTGCGCTAAAAATCGTCGTTGCGAATCGCTCAGTGTAACATCACCTTTGTGGAGGACGTAAACAAGCGACGACGAAATTCTTTTTCTCTCCATCTCTCGAAACTTGAGAGCGCTCCTCAAGAAACCAACTCCAGGGAAATTCGCCTACAATTGTTATTTTCAGCAAATTGGTAAATATAAGCGCGACAAAGTTTGAAAAAACGGAAATTCATTTTAAAAGTGAGACGTTTTCGCTGCCTAGCCGTCGTCGATGCTAAGGGACCGGTAATTATTTTTCGCTTGAGGGTGTGGGGGGCGGAGTATCTGGGGCTAAACAAGGTGAAATTTAGCCGATCCCTCCTTTGAATGTTACTTCACTGAAGTGATCCCCCGCTAATATCTATTGATAATTTTCGCGACCCCCCCCCCCCCCATGTCTTCATTTTCCTAGCAAATTTGAGTATTCCCCCCTCTGAATCCTTCCAAATCCTTCCTTTCAGTGATCCCCACTTTTAGGTTCTCACTTCCGACTGATCCTGCCTTTTGTTCTCCTAAAAATCAAGTGATTCCCCCTAAAATCCTCCCCCCCGGCGATAAATATTGACCGGCCCCTAAAGCTCCCTATTTAAACGCCTTCCACGTAGGCTATTTTTTCCCGTTGCCCGTTGCTCTTCGTCTAAAAAAGGAAACGCCTTATTGCAGGCTATCATTTCTCTTGGCATGTGTCTTGAAGGAGGGTCCCTAATGGGGTTCTTCAACCCGGCAGGAACCCGGTAATCCCAACCCAAAATTTCGTGCAATCTCCCACGGATACTTTCAATCCTAAATTTCGCCCAAATTTTGCCTGAAAAACACGAATCCCTAGCTTCAATTAAGGGTAATCCCGGGTCCCGAAAAACTTTGGGGGACCCTCGTGAAGCGATCTATGGGAGAGATATTTAAACCTGAGTTTTTGGATTCCGGCATAGGGTATATATTAATACCTCAAGGGTATATCTCGGCTGTCCGTCCGATAAGGACCCTTACTCAAGTTTTCAAAATGTCCATAACTTCGCCTAAGTATAGCATAAGTTGTATGGAATTATGAGCCAACCCCCCTCCCCCTCCCCCCTCTGGCAATCCGCCTTTAATTGTCAGAAAGTAAAGAAAGTATGCGTTTTCCTCTTAATAATTTTTCAGCTGACAACAGCAAAGAAGGACAGCAAGCATATCAGTATGTACACGTAACATAATGTGCTATTCAACAATGACCAGGCAATTATGCTCCTGCCCAGATAAAAAATGACGACAGCCAAATCCTGCTGTTTTCTCGTAGTGAGCTTGGGCAGGAGTCCATCACCCTGTGGTTGAAAAATCTTAATAATCGATGTTCATTATAATTATTTTGTTGTTTTTAAAAATTTCTTGCAGAGTGTTTTCTAACCCCACACCGCCCCCACCAACCCCCCCTACCCTTTCCCCTGATGCCATTGTCCTGTTCCCAATCTTCTCTCCTCGAACGTTTTTCGAAATCGAGTTTCACGTGTTCCAACATGGCTGACTTGTCAGAGATAATGACGGCGAATCCTGCAAAATATCAAGAGGAACTTATCAAACGTCTCGATGCCCTGAAGAGAACACAGACCTTCTGCGATGTGACTGTTGCAGTAAAGGGCAAAGAATTCAAAGCTCACAAAGTTGTGCTAGCTGCAGCAAGCCCGTTTTTCCTTTCACTGTGGGAAAGCAACATGGTAGAAAGCAATGAACAACGAATCGAAATCAAGCTTGAAGAGGCTACTGCTTCTGTCTTTGAAGACGTGCTGCAGTTTATCTACACTGGAAATGTTTCTGTGACCGAAGAAAGTTGCCACAAGTTGATTGCCACGGCTGATTATCTTCTTTTACCGGGGTTAAAAACATTGGCTTGTCGTTTCTTGCAAGACGAGTTGACGGTTCAAAACTGTGTTTTCACCTATTATGTTGCTGAAAAGTATCAGTGTGAACAGCTTAAATTGGCATGTTGCGAGGAGATTTGTTCAAATTTCACTGCTGTTATGGAAACAGAAGATTTTCTGAACCTTGACATGAAACAAGTCATGGAATGGGTATCTCGAGATGACATTAAGGTTGGTGCTGAGGAAGAAGTATTTATGGGAATTGTCAAGTGGGTCTCTCATAACAAACCTGAAAGGGAAGCCAGTTTTTTTGAGTTGTTGCGCCAAGTGCGCCTAATTTCCATATCAAAAGTCTTTCTCCGCAACACATTAGTGAAGCAGGAGCTTGTAACTACAAGTAATGTCTGCTTAAACTTTGTGTTGGAATCTATTACTGATGAAAACACAAGTCTTTCCAAAGCACCAAGAAAATGCCTTATATCGCAAGTGGAAGCAATTTTTGTGTGCGGTGGCAGGAAGGCATTGTGTTATCTTCCCGACGTAAATGTGTGGTATCAATTGGCAAACATGTCGTTTGAGCATCAAGACCATGCTGTCATTCAAGAGCAGGATAAGGTTTTCATTTTTAGTAAACAAAATTTTACAGATAGTCTGTCTTATGTAGTAGAGTACTATGTGCCTTCCACAAACCTGTGGTGTTCTTTTCAGTCAGGCTTTGAGTATAATGAGCAATTCTGTAGTGTGTTAGCAGTGAGTGGTTATTCACCATTGTATGCTTTAACCAATAATGACTCTATTCCTGAAAATACAATTTATACATTTGACATTGATAACAATGAGTGGGAATTACGAGGAGAAGATGAGTATAGGAATCGATGGGGGGCCTGTGCTGTGTCACTGGGACATTACCTTTACATAATAGGCGGTAGTTATGATGACACTACCACTAGAACTGGAATAACTAAAGTGGAAAGATTTGATCCAAATGATGACAGTTTCCAAGAAGTTGCACCTATGAATAACGCAAGACATGCTGCATTTGGAGCAGCCATGAATGACAAGATCTATGTTGCAGGTGGAATTCGAACAAGACACAGAAGTGGACTGCTTGACTCCTGTGAGGTTTATGACCCATCAACCGATGAATGGCATCTGATTGCAAGTCTCTGTGAACCACACCATTCAGCAAGCATGGTCTGCTTCAACAGAGCTCTGTATGTTATTGGTGGTGTGAAGTTTACAGATCGGGAATTGTCAGTTGAAGTATTTGATTCTGAAACAAATGAGTGGAAGGAGAAGAGCACCATACCTGTTAGCCAAGTTGAAAGTGAAGAAGAGAGAAACAAACAGATGGATTATAGGGCTTGTGCAGCATCAGTTCATCAAGATGTGTTTTTGAGGCCTATTGTGTCCTGAGCTGAGACAGTTGTATGCTCTGTAAAGATATTGTGCTAAGTGCAAATGCATAAACTTTCATGATCACAAGACTATAAAATGCTTCAAAAAAAGGAGCTGTGAGCAATCTAGTATTGAAGCACAGGCACTTTTCTGACCCTGAAAATTTTCTTGAAAAACTGTTAATCTTGGAAACACTTCAATACGATATAACAGTGCAGGGCTCAGCGCTTTGCTCTAAGAACATTTTGCTGGAGCCCAATGCTCTGTACATGTGAAATCTAAAGAGCCCAGTATGTGTTTTTTGGTTCTGTTTTTCTTTTCTTGGTGAAATTTTGATTTCCTAGCCTTCCAAGTGCAAAACTTAAGCACCAGGGACCACCAAGCACTGCGAGAGCATAACCCTGGTTGGTTTATAGCGAAATTCGTTGTATATATATATTATATATTTTGGGTTTTTCTGTTCTGACAATCATCTTAGCAGACCTCCTAGGAAACACATGTTTACTTGCACAAGTTCAAAAGGTCCTAGTTTGTGATTGGTGGATTTCAATCCGTTTTGTTTACTTTGTGTTTCAAGGTCCATTGCTTTGTGATCGTCCTGTTTCAGGCAATGATGGACTCGTTAAGTTTGCTTCACAGCTTTCTCTGATCTTTTTTATTCTAATGTCACTTGCAAAAATCCACTTACTATCACGATTTCCTTTGCTATTCTTGAGCAGTCTCGAGTCATTCTTAGCCAAGCTGTGAACGCACATTACATTGTGATTTGCATTAACCCTGCCTTCGCTCGAATGATTGACAGAACAGAAAAACCCAAAATCTCTTCGAAGTTTGCAATATGCGCAACACGGTACAACAAATTTTGCTGTTGTATTTTTTAAACAAAACCCTGCAAGAGGTCAAGTGGGTTCATTGTCATTGAGACTTTATTAAACATGAATGCACTTGAATTTTAGCTGATATAACTGAATGGTTCCTTATCTACGGGTCAATCTGGGAATGTATTAAACACCAAAATTTGGTGTTTAATACATTTAATGGGAGTAGCAATACTCTTGCACACTATTACTCTCTTGACGTATTTGATATATATCACAGGTTTTGCAATGGAGGGTCACTTTTAGCAGGATTTACACAGGGGGTACATAATGTACCCACCATGAATCACTCTAGCTTGTTCCAGGCTCTCAGATAATGGGAAAGATTCGAAAGTACTCAATTCAGTGGGACGGACTATCCTGGAGCCTGCAACAGGCTAGAATCACTCTGACTTTTTTAGGCCATCATGCATCATGTAAATGAGGTGCCATGTTAGCTTAGAGCAATAACAAAAACAACAACAACAAGTTTATTCAGTATTACCATTTTTTACAGTTGTTACCGACTGAAATAACAATAAACAGCTAAATTTAAGAAAATGGAGATATAATGGAATGGTAGAATTAATATGTGAATCAGAGTATTGTTAAAAAGAAAACAGACTTTATCATGGATATTGTAATTTGTAAATAATGTATTTTGGTCCTTGATTTTAATAAAAAGAGTCTTTCTCCGGTTATGTGCTCCCGCACTGGCTAAACCTGCAACTAAGGGACCAGCCATTATTTATCGCCTGGGGGTAGAGGGGGCGGGGGGGAGATTTAGGGCTAAACAATGTAAAATTTAGCTGATCCCCCCTTTGAATGTTACTTCACTGTAGTGATCCCCCCTAATAACATTTGATGACTTTTGCAATCCCCCCCACATGTCTTCATTTTCCAAGCAAATTTGAGTGGTCCCCCCTCTGAATCCTTCCAAAGTTTTCAGTGATCCACCCTACTGGGTTGTCAGTTACGACTGATCCCCCCTTTTGTTCTCCTAAAAATCAAGTGATTCCCCCCAAAGTCCTCCCCCCACCGGTCCCTAAAGAAGTCCTGTTAGCGTAAAATTCCAACGATCATCTTTGTACCTTGAACTGGGGTTTTGATGGTTGTAACGGCTGTTCTCTCTACTCATCATCATCAATTAATTTTGCAATTCTCCTCAATTTTTTTTACTTTTATATTGGATACGTAATTCCAATGATAAATTGTGTCCCCAAATTAGTATGGGGTTTTTCCCAAGCTATACAAGTATCCACATTCTTAGGCCATTTCCAGGTTGTCCCAAGCCTATTCTTGAAGGCGAGTTGCTCCCCCTACCCTACTCCCTCGCTGTTTTTTCCTGCTCACTTCTCTTCACAACGTTCCCACATTCTGAACGCCTGGAACAGGCTACAAGGCGAGAATAAGAGCGAAGTTATTCACTTAAAAAAAAAAACAAGAATCGCGAAAAGGCGATTTAAACTGGGCTGCCAATTTTCCTGGGGGAGGGGGTGGCTGCACACTTAGGCCGCCAGGCTTGTTGCTGTCGACTATTGCGTGACGTATCATCTCATGTGAGGGTTAAATAGTTACTCAATCCACATTTGAACATTTTACCCTTTTGGAAGACTTTCGTAACAAGAAAAATGAGTACCATTTTTAGTCGGGGCTGTATAGCACCTTTTCAAATTCCACCATTGTGAATAAAAATAAGCAAGTGAACCATTCTTAGCAGGAAATAATTAGCGTTATTTTCACGTACCCTTCCCCCAATCCCTCTGCTCCCCAAAATATAGCGTGAGCAATAGATTTCGCCAGTGCTAATGTATGTGAAAAGGGTACCATTTGTTAATAGAAGGTATATAAAAGGAGTACCTTTCCTGTCAAAATGGCATATATAAGAGAGTGATAGGTTGGACTTCGGGCTCCACCCCCACCCTGTGCGATAACAGAGTATCACTTGATACCAAACGTGACAAATTCCTGTTCCAGCTAACCAGTGTTCAAACAACATGGCCGACTTATCGCAACCCATCGCGGCAGATCCTGCTAAACATCGTGACGAACTTTTTCAGCGTCTAGATGCCCTGAGAGAAAAAGAAAGCTTCTGTGATGTAACAGTTGCAGTGAAAGGCAAAGAATTCAAAGCTCACAAAGTGGTGCTAGCTGCAGCAAGCCCCTTTTTCCTCTCACTTTGGGAAAGCAACATGATAGAAAGTAACAAACAACTGATCGAAATCAAGCTTGAAGATGCTACTGCTTCCATCATGGAAGACGTGCTGCAGTTTATTTACTCTGGAAATGTTACTGCTACCGAGGAAAATTGCCACAAATTGATCGCAACTTCGGATTATCTTCTTTTACCCGGATTGAAAACATTGGCATCTAGTTTCTTGGAAGATAATTTGACAATTGAGAACTGTATCTTCAATTACTATTTTGCCGAGAAATATCATTGTGCGGAGCTCAGTGAAGTCTCTCGTAAGACGATTTATGCAAATTTCACTGATGTGATGGAGACAGAAGATTTTCTGAACCTTGAAATGAAGCAAGCCATGGAGTGGGTGTCTAGTGATGACATTGATGTCAGTGATGAGGAAGCTATATTCACGGGAATTGTCAAGTGGGTGTCTCACAACAGGAATGAAAGAGAAAGCTGTTTTCCTGATTTATTGCGCCAAGTCCGCATAAGGTCCTTATCACTTGAATTTCTTCTTAAGAAATTGTTGAAGGAAGAGCTAGTAACTAGAAATAATGACTGCTTAAACTTTGTTGTGGAATCCATGGAGTCAGTTTTCATTGCTGCAGATAAGAGTCTTACTAAAGCACCAAGAAAGTGTCAGAGGGTACTTGTGGAAGCAGTTTTTGTGTGTGGTGGCAGAAAAGCTTTGTGTTATCTCCCAGATGAAAACAAATGGTATTTTATTGCAAACATAATTTTTGATCATCAGCACCATGCTGTTTTGCAATACAGGGATAAACTTTACATTTTTAGTAAGCAAACATTTCCAGACAAACAGTCACAGGAAAAAAGATATTTTGAGCAGTCACATGTAGCAGAATTTTATGTACCTTCGACCAATACCTGGGGTTCCATTCAGACAAGATTGTGTTATTCAGATGAGAAATTTTCAAGTTTGTCAGTCCTGAATGGATTTTCATCCTTGTATGCTGTAACTGAATCAGCCACTAGCACTATGAATGGAATTTTTGCATATGATGTTGACAACAATGAGTGGGCGTTACTTGGACTTGGAGCTGAAGATGAATTTATTCAAGATCGTTGGGGAACTTGTGGCATAGCAGCTGGATGCCATCTTTACATTATAGGTGGTACAAACAAAGGGGATTTTCCAGCTACCGGTATTACCAAAGTGGAAAGGTTTGATCCAAAGGAACATGAATTAGAAGAGGTTGCACCTTTGAAAGAGGCAAGGCATGATGCATTTGGAGCAGCCATGAATGGCAAGATCTATGTGGCCGGTGGAATTCAGATGAGAGAACAGAGATGTAGACTTCTCAACACATTTGAGGTATATGACCCATCAACCAATGAATGGCATCTGATTGCAGACCTCTGTGTACCACGTCATTCTGCAAGCATGGTGAGCTTCAAAGGAGCTCTGTATGTCATTGGTGGTTTAAAGAACACCAACAATACCTCTACACTGAGAGAGTTGTCAATTGAAATGTTTGATTCTGAGACAAGTGAATGGAAGGAGAAGGGCTCCATACCTGTTAGTGGTGAAAGCAGCGAAGAGAGATATAAACAAATACACTACAAAGCTTCTTTTGCAACAATTCATGAAGATGTATTTACAGTAGAGAATATCATTAGTGTATGATCTCACTGCAAGGCTAGTCTAAAGAGGTGTTGGTACAAGCATGTCAATTTGGGGATGAGGAGAAGGCTTGTGAGAGGGACCAACATTAATGTTACTATTTCATTTACCAATGACCTTGCTTTAGTTGCAAAAGCATGGTTTCAGAAAGCAATGAAGTTGTGAAACCAAATTCTTAATAAATAATAATGATATTAATTAAGAATTTATAACGCGCTTTTCCATGCACATATGATCAAAAGCGTGCATCAAATTGAAAAATGTTTTGTTGCTTTTTAATTATCTGTTGGTCATTTGAACTTGATCTACAGTCAAACATCTATTAAGCAGTCACCCTCAGGAATTGGCCAGGTGACCGCTTAACCCTTTACTTCCCAATAGTGACCAAGATCAATTTTCTCCTAACAGTATCCATACACTGTCAACAGATAAGTTATGAGAATTAATAAAGTGATCACCCAACAAAACATACCTTGATCTTTTATCAAATTCTCTCAACTCATTCTTTAAGGAAATGCATGGAGATCAGTTTGGAGAACTTGTGTGTGGATACTGGGGCTTAAAGGGTTAATAGAGGTTGACCACTTAAGAGAGGTTTTCTAAAAATACGCCCATTATGTGATAGAAATTGATCTAGAGGTCAAAACTGGTCACTCTATATACAATTCATTGTTCACAACATCAGTCACGTGAAATATGATAAAAGTATTTGAAAGTTCTGAGGAATTCATGCCTAAACAAGAAATATTACAGTAATTTCATTCATAAGATAAGTGTCTTTGCAATCAAGCACATCATCAGTAGTTTTATAATCTCATTCAACATGAATGAGGCCTACGAACAGGAGAAAGGTCAAAGTCAAGCGGCAAAGAGTAAACAGAGGCAGTGGCTAATTGGCCTTACGAGGCTCCTTGCAATTGTATGAGTTTGAAGGTGACAGCTTTTCTTGTGGTTGGCTGCAATGGAAACTCGTTGTGTAAAAGAGGAATTCAATGTACCATAGTACAGAGACTCAGATTACAAATTATGTTACCTTGGGTTTGATAAGATGGAAAAGAAACTGGACATGCCTCACTTATTATCTTGTTAATTATAAAAAATATACCATTTATTGATAATTATTGTTATGTTACAAGGTGACTGTTAAACAGTGGTAAATTACAATAATTTTTAAATTAGCCATTTGGGAAATCTAAATGGTGACCATGTCTGCTTTATAGAGGTGACCATTGAATAGAGGTCAATTTTCAGTAAATATGGGAAGAAAATTTAGGGAAATTAATAGATGACTGCTACCCTAGGTACCAGAGGTTTTTTCTCGCATGCGAAGGGGAACTTCGTTTCGTCGGCCACGGGCCGACACGTGTTCGGTCAAAGGCCGATGACAAGAGCAACGAAGCCACAAGGCTTTTCACGCGGGTCACGTTTTAAGACTTGACTGAAACCGGAAACTGTGCATGAAAAGCCTCTGGCACCCAGGGTAGATGACTGCTTAACAGAGGTTTGACTGTAGTTGGATTTGCATAATGCAATGGTGATCTATTCATTTTTGTTCAGGGTGACTTGAAATGAGTGCCCATATTGTGGTAATACTAAATAGTAATGGTATAATAATATCTTTATATTATTGCTGGCATTATTGATTCATCATGTGACATGTAAGGGGATATATTTTCAGCCTTTGCGTGTAATGCAGTTTTGAGCAGTAGTCACAGGATAAGGTTTTGTCAACAAAATTATCAATAGTTTAAAATACTGTCTTGTTCCCACAAAATTATTATTGGGTCTGGAAGTGACAAGGTATATGATTTTACTGCAGTTTAATTGTTTGAGTTAGAAAAGAATTGAAAGACCACTAATTTGTTTACAATTTTTAGATAGATAAATAAATTTTTATATTACAATAATCCTAAAAGGATGTGGGTTCCTTTAACCTATTAGCTAATTATGAGGATTTCCTCTGAGATAAGCATTGCCCAACTCATCTTCTCCCTAGAATGTGGAATTGTTGACAGTTTTACTTCCATCAAGTCTCTTTTCCTACAATTTCTCAAAAGGGAGAAATGTTTTAGCTTGAATCACAATTTCCTTTACAGTGTCCACAAGAAAGGTTGGAAATATTATTTTTATACAGACATGTTAGTGAATTCTGCAGAACTACGTTTCATCTGACAAAATTAACTTAAAAATAAAAAAAAGTGGCCGTTGTAGAGGTGGCCGTCATTGGAGATTCGACTGTAAAAATGAAATCTATTATGGTATCCTCTGTGTCACAAGAGCACATTTTATTTGCTTGCAAACGGTTTGCTTGACTGTTAAAGATGTCGGAACTTTCTTGCATAAGTTGGTGCAAAGGTTGGTTAAAAAGAGACTGAAAGCAGCAGACATTCTTTCTTGTGCTCAAAGATCTGTGAGCAAGGGCAGTTTGTTAGTGTGTGATAACAGTTTGTGGGAGTGCCGTCCCAAATTGCTGCTCACAGCTTTGCTGCTCTCACACTGGCTCACTCCACACAGATTTTCGAGCTAAAGCCAGGAAGACTGCATGCAGTGTATTTATCTATTTGTAATACAATGTATAGTATATCATCACAAGAAGTTGAAAGGGAAAAAGCTAAAAATGGATAAATATAGTCATCTGGTACAATACAGTCAATGAAAATTATGCTTAGAAACATAATTTAAAATTCCCTCATAATACTTAAATATTTGCTATTTTTCTTAAAGTTGCTTTCAATTGACATGTTGTTTAAGGTGGTACAGACAGTTCCGCAGGCAAGTCGCACTTGCCCGAAATGTTTGGAGACCCATGTTTGAGCGGCATTTTGATACAGCCAAAGCATTATTAAAAGGAGATCAAGTGTTCTAGCTATGGGTATTTTTAAAATACGTTCTATGATTTGTGAAATAATCTGGACATTCCCCGTTTACAATTTTGAACATCAGGCAAAGTTTCTTTACTTATAGTTATTAAATAGTATTATATAGTCAATCTGCAGCCTTTGTTGTTTCTACTGTTTCTACACATTCTACTGTCTGATGTGTTGCTTGTGCTTAAATGTTTGCACCACATATGTGTCAACTAGCTGCTTCAGCAATGTTGATCAGTTCTTGAGCACTTTGTAAGTGATCAAGTAACAGTTCCTAATGCTCTCATTATGGGGATGGGTGTATAGTTCTCGCTGCTCTCTGTTTACGAGACTCCATCTTCCTGCTTTCTCCATTTCCTCAAATTTGGTGCGGTAACCAAGTTCAACAGGATCAAATGAGTCTGCACGTATGGAAAAAATAAATAGACCACCTAGGGAAAGACCAGCAACAGAAGATTAAAAACCATGCTGGACAAAAAGTTGGTGGAAAATGAATGCCTAGCCCACTTTAGGCAATATTTTCCACACTTTTTTTCGAAATAAAAAAATTTTTTTTTCAGAGACAAGGTGATTAAACTAGTGATTGACAGAAAACATCAGTCAACAGAACTTTTTCCATGATGCATTGCAAACATAGTGTTTAAAAAAGGAACAGTGCCGGCATACGCAGTGAGTTCTGAAACTTCTCATTCTGTGATTAAATGTTTTGGGTACAGACAAGATTACATTTAAATAAAATTTTACTATAAAAAAAATCTTTATTTTCAAGACCGTCTCCAGGTTAGTTTGAAATGTCAGCTTTCTCCACCCCCTAAGTGGTAACCCGTGGGAAGCACGGGGCAGATCGTGATGGGCGGAGATGGCGGACATTGCAAACTATGTCCAGGCCTGCAAAACTGCTTTGTAAATTTCAAGACTTCAAGACTGGAGGAACCGTTGGTCAATGTATTTAGCAGTTTTTAGGTTTCTTCTGGATACAAAACCATTACTATTTTCTTAGTCATGATATAGTCATGATCTGAGCCATGTGAAGGTCAACTCCACTTCCTCCTCTCTACCTAAAGTAGGTTTTCAATGGCCTGTTGAGAGCCTAATGTATTCTAACCAACAAAAACAGCAATCTCCCCCACTCCTTGCCACTAGGGATGTGATGTCCCTAGTGACAAGAAGCAAAGAGAGACATTCTTGTATTACCTGGTCTTACATGACGGACACACTCATCCAGCGCTACCGGCTTTGCTTGTCCATAGACTATAGTACCTGCACACAGTGTTACATCATACTCGCCAGTCTGTATGTCATCAATGGGGATGTCACTCAATGCAGCACAGATATATCGCTTGTAAACATTCCTCTGTTTTGCTAAATTCAACATTTCTTCAGAAATGTCCAACGCGTCAATGTTCCTATAACCTTGCTGCACCAGCATTTCACCAATGATTCCTGTGCCGGCCCCAGCATCAAGGATTTTGATATCCTTGTTAGCTTCAGGGAAAATGTCTTTAGACCACATGGCTTTATTGAAAGCCTCAACACACAGGACATGCCCTTTGTAACCAAGTTTGTTTGTATCCTAAAAGGTAAAAAAAAAAATAGTATAGACAGTATTATAGCAAAACTATTTCATCACTATTACAGTCAAACCCCATTAATACGAACACTGAGGAGGCCACAGAAAGTGTCCCTATTGACTGGGTGTCCATATTATTAACCCTTTAAGTCCCAATAGTGACCAAGATCTATTTTCTCCTAACAATATCCATACACTGTCAACAGATAAGTTATGAGAATTATTAAAATGATCACCCAAGTAAAAATGCTTTGATCTTTTATCAAATTCTCTCAACTTATTCGTGAAGGAAATGTATGGAGATCAGTTTGGAGAATTTGTTTGTGGATACTGGGGCTTAAAGGGTTAAAAAGGGTTGAATTTAGAGAAAATGTAAGGGCTTTCTTTCTTTCCCCAAGGACAAAGCAAACTGTCTATAATAAAAAGGTGTCTGTCTTAAGCGGGTGTCCTTTAAGCAGGTTTTGACTGTTTACTAAGTTTATTTTGCCTCATTACAGTCTTGGACACCACTTTTGATGGTCTCTTTACTTCACATCAAAGTAAGTGATTATAATGTCCTTTAAAGCATACCCATCTTATCATTGATGGGGATTGTGTCTATTAGTATTGAGTAGGGGTTGGGGATGGGGTGGTGTATATATATTTAGGAACAGGAGCAAAAGTCTCCAGATTTGAGATCTCCAGAGGTTGGTATCTCTGTACAAGTAGATTACCTTTTGTTCTTTAAAAAAGCTAGGCTACTGGCTACTGGCATGGGTAGAGTGACAATCAATTATAATATTAACCCTTTAAGCCAATGAGTAATCAGAATAAAACTTCTACTTGTAGTGGGTGGTATTCATGGCATTGGTAAGAGTAAGGGTGCCTTCCATTTGTCAGAACTGACCAGTCAAGTCATTCCCATCGTAATGAAAATTTCACTTTTAAACAAAACTATCTAGCTAGATCAGTCAGATCCTAAATAGTATGCACGAAGGAGATGGTTTTTTAGCAAAAACTCTTTGCAAAAAGCCTATTTCATTTTCAAAACGACCAGTCTGGCAGTGGTCCGGCCAGCCAGTTCTGACTTTTGGAGCTGTTAGGGTGAAATTGACCAGCAACATGACCTTGAGACAGTGCCATAAGATTAGATGAAATGGCAATAAATGGTATACTGAGATGGGTTAATTACCGACAGGGACATGGCCTACGCCTCAAAGTGCGAAATGACCATATTTCAAATTCAGACTAGGGACATACATACACCCCCTAAGAGAGCCTCTTTAATTTTTCTAAAAAGTACAACATACCTCTTCATAAGTTTTTGCCCAATCATCAAAAGTCTTTTTGGCATCCTTTAATGCTGAATTTGTGATCACTTCTAAAATTGCCTTGTTGTTAGGTGCAACAGCCATTATTAGTGAAAACCACCAATAAATTCTTGAAAAAAAGGAAAGGCAATATAATATTGGATTTACTCAAGCATGTTGGATAAATACACAGGCGACACTTTGATGACCACGCTAAAGGCTGAACCTTTTTTTGGCCTATGCATGCTGCTGCTGTGTTAAGCTGGAAATGGTCCTCTTTGATGAAATTCTCAAGAAGGGTTTAAGGGTTAGTGTTCCTATCACTGACAAAGTCAAGGTCATACATCATCTCAAATTGGGTAATCTGTTATATTGCTTATGTGCTGTAAATAAAGCTATAAGATCCTTCAGATTACTTAAATGTAAAATCAGTTCCCCTGGAGGACAACATTAATTGATGACCTCAAATTCTTTGAACACTTTGCCATCGACATAAGCTCCCTGGCCTCAAACTGTAGGGTTTTTGTGACTGCTAATGGTGATAATCTACTGTGGTGGCACTGTGATTAGTCCAATCAAAGAGGGTGTAACCTGTCGATCATCTGATTTCAAAGCATCTCCTCCCAATTCTGAGCACAGCTTTCCAGTTCCTCTGCCAAAACTTTGCTCGCTCTAAATAATAATCAATCCCGCCGGCTACCTTCAAAAGGAAGTATATTTATATTAAACTAGTATCCACTGGAAAGAGAGGAGAAGTCGTTACGTCACATTGCCATGGTAGCAAAGTTTTGGATGACAACAAATCAAAACGTCGCTTAAAAAGTGGATTCGACTCTTTGAACTTCATCGATCTTAGGTAAAAAATTTCATTTATTTTGTCAAATGTTGGCGAAATTTTCTGGGTTGAATGCGAAAGGACCATCTCTAAGTTTAGAACAAAAAAATTTTTGTGTTGTGCTTACCTACTCCATAAAGTGGGCAAGTGAAATTAGGAAGTTTCATCCAGTCGTGCAACAATGGCTAAGAAATGTACAAAAAAGCGTAGTGCACATGCAAAGTTGTTCTTTTGCCAATCTAAACCTATTGCTATTGTTGTGATCCAGAAATTTTGCTCCCATAATAACGTGACGTCACACTTCTCCTCTCTATCAGTATTCCCAATGAAGATCCCAGGGGAATTTGACCCTTTGTCTTCTCATAGGCCGCATCTGGGGATTATGGCATGACCCGCTTTGGGAAAACAGGGATACCAGCTAACTTACAGAATTTTGCGTTTTTCAGGCTAGCAAAGACGAAACCGAAGCGGCCGAAGGACGCGAGAGTCGAGACACACTCGAAGGAACACACGCCTGGCGTTTTTCTTTGCTCGCCTTAAAAAAAGCGAAAAAATAATCTTGTTCTGCAGGCCAGCGTGGCAAGGCAAGTATTACCGAAACAGAGAAGGGAATTCGGGCGCGCGAGAACGTGAAAAAGGTCTCATGTTCTTGCATTTTACATTACCTAGGCCGGTATATTAGAAGACGTCCATTCGTAGGTCATTCGTTCCATCCGACTGTTTCCGACCTTTATTCCCGACCAATTTTCCCGGTTCGGTCCAGTGCCCAACGTTCCCGTAATGCGGAAGATGCGGAATGTGTTCTAAACTTCCGGCAACATGGCCGACCTGACTGAACCTATGACGGCAGATCCTGCAAGACATCGTGAAGACCTGCTTGAACGTCTCGATGCTCTGAGAAGAAAGGAAACCTTTTGCGATGTGACAGTTGCAGTGAACGGCAAGGAATTCAAAGCTTACAAAGTCGTTCTAGCTGCGGCCAGTCCGTTCTTCCTTTCGCTTTTGGAAAACGACATGAGAGAAAGAAAAGAACAACTGATCGAAATCAAGCTTGAAGAGGCAACTGCTTCCGTTATGGAAGACGTGCTAGAATACATCTACACTGGAAATGTTTCCGTCACCGAGGAAAGCTGCCACAATTTGATCGCAACGGCGGATTATCTTCTTTTACCTGGATTAAAAACATTGGCTGTTGAATTTTTGAAGGAGAAAGTGACAGTTCAAAACTGTGTCTTCAATTATTACTTTGCTAACAAGTATCGTTGTACGGAGCTGACAGAAATCTATTGCAGCGTGATCAATTTGAATTTCAGTGATGTGCTGAAAACTGATGATTTTTTGAACCTTGACATGAAGCAAGTAATGGAATGGGTGTCTAGTGATGACGTCAATGTGAAAGCCGAGGAGGAAGTATTCACGGGAATTGTGGAGTGGGTGTCTCACAACAGAAGCGAGAGAGAAAGCTGTTTTCCTGATTTGATTCGCCAGGTCCGCCTAAGACCTTCATCACAAGACATTCTACTAAAGAAACTTGTAAATGAAGACCTTGTTACTACGAATATTGAATGCATGAACTTTGTCTTGAGAGCCATTATTGACTCAGATGAAAGTCTTTCCAGAGAACCAAGAAATTGCTTGAAGGTGCAAGTGGAAGGAATTTTTTTGTGTGGTGGCAAGAAGGCATTGTGCTGTCTTCCTCATGTAAACATGTGGTATAAAATGGCAAACATGACTTTTGAACATCAAAACCATGCTCTTCTACTGGACCAGCAAAGGGTTTACATCTTTAGTAAGCAAAATTGGTGTCATTTAGTGGAGTACTATGTGCCTTCCACAAACCTCTGGTATTCATTTCAGTCAGGCTTTAAATACAATGAGAAATTCTGTAGTGTGTCAGCAGTGAGTGGTTATTCATTTTTGAATGCTTTAACCTATAATGGACAACATCCTTACATGTACACATATGACATTAATACTAATAACTGGAATATGCAAGAAGAATCGCCTATAAATCGATGGGGAGTCTGTGCCATATCACAGGGACATCACATTTATATAATAGGTGGTACTAATACTGAAGATGACGTAGCTGCTGGAAATACTTAAGTGGAAAGATTTAATCCAAGTAATGAGAGTGTTGAAGAGGTTGCACCTTTGAATGAGGCAAGGCGTGATGCATTTGGAGCAGTTATGAATGACAAGATATATGTTGCAGGTGGAATTCAGATGATAGAGCAACGATGTAGACTTCTCAACACATGCGAGGTATATGACCCATCAACCAATGAGTGGCATCTGATGGCAGACCTCTGTGTACCACGTCATTGAGCAAGCATGGTCTGCTTTAAAGAAGCTTTGTATGTCATTGGTGGGTTAAACAATACCAACAATCAAGTTGCAGCCAGGGAGTTGTCTGTTGAAATGTTTGATTCTGGAACAAGTGAATGGAAAGAAAAGAGCGCCATACCTGTTGGTGGTGAAAGTGAAGATGAGACAGATAAACAAATACAGTACAAAGCTTGTACTGCAACAATTCATAAAGATGTGTTAGTGGAAGAGAATCTCATTGAGTTGTGACAGGCAATGAACCATCGATTTCTTGTGTCAAGCCTTAAGTTATGACTGCAAGGCTAGTTCACAGCGAGCAGAGGAGTTATCTATGATTTAATTCATTTTGCCATTATCCAAACCACCAAAAAATTGTACTGTGACAATTGGCAGACCCTATATTTGTTTTATGCTCTTTTAATCTCTTGTTTTAAGGGTTGTATCTCATGATTTTGGCATGATTTAGTTCATCTGACCCCTAGAAGCAAAGGTCCCATATCAACCTTCTGAACACTAGTGTTAATATTTTTAAAAAAAATCAAAATATGGCCACACTGTTATGGGTAAAGTAAGTTCATTACCATATAACCTGATAAACTTCTTTTAACAAACAAGGTTTTGGAAAAGGAGCATAGTATTTACTCTTCTGTTTACACATTTGTTCTTTCTTCAGACATTACCTTAATAGGTTCATTTGCCTACAAGTGCATTAACCAATGAAATACAGTAGAATTTTGAACCCAAGTTTGAAAAAAACAATAACCTAGGAAATTTTATGTTGTTCTTGCTTGTTGTTCAGCTGCTGAGTGATGTAATGGAGTTGACATTTTTATAACAGATTAGAAACTAAACTTAAGCACCCCTTGAAGTTATGATGGGTGGCCATATTTTTCTAGACATCAATAGGCCATTTGCAAGTTGTCCCAAGCCTCTGTTTCATAATGAGGCTAAGTGTGAAGCTATTGATATGAAAATATTATTTTTTATTCTCATGCAAATAAAACTT
>CALNXI010002518.1:0-18521 GCA_942486025.1 Porites evermanni | reverse complement strand
CTCTTTTAATCTCTTGTTTTAAGGGTTGTATCTCATGATTTTGGCATGATTTAGTTCATCTGACCCCTAGAAGCAAAGGTCCCATATCAACCTTCTGAACACTAGTGTTAATATTTTTAAAAAAAATCAAAATATGGCCACACTGTTATGGGTAAAGTAAGTTCATTACCATATAACCTGATAAACTTCTTTTAACAAACAAGGTTTTGGAAAAGGAGCATAGTATTTACTCTTCTGTTTACACATTTGTTCTTTCTTCAGACATTACCTTAATAGGTTCATTTGCCTACAAGTGCATTAACCAATGAAATACAGTAGAATTTTGAACCCAAGTTTGAAAAAAACAATAACCTAGGAAATTTTATGTTGTTCTTGCTTGTTGTTCAGCTGCTGAGTGATGTAATGGAGTTGACATTTTTATAACAGATTAGAAACTAAACTTAAGCACCCCTTGAAGTTATGATGGGTGGCCATATTTTTCTAGACATCAATAGGCCATTTGCAAGTTGTCCCAAGCCTCTGTTTCATAATGAGGCTAAGTGTGAAGCTATTGATATGAAAATATTATTTTTTATTCTCATGCAAATAAAACTTGTTTTCACAAGAAAGGTTTTGCACCTTAGCCTCATTTTTAAAGTGAGAGTTTTGGAACTCAGAAATGGCCTATTGGAGACATTACATAATACTTTGTAAAGAATATATCTGTGTAAAGAATAGGAGAAACTTTAAACATTGAATTTAGAGGTAATTATACAATCTTTCCTTCCCAAGAGTCTTAAAATCAAAAATCAATAAGATAATAATTTTCAATTTGTTAAATACTGACTTACAACGGTTGTGATGGAAGAGATACTGCTCTGATTAGCTTTTATTTGAATGCTATACACTTAGGATTTCATCACAAAATTACCAAATTTATGAGAACTAACATTTAGCTTTTATGGGTGATTAACTCAAGGGAGGGTGAAATGGTATTTGTATGTGTAATCAAATGGTGACGAGTGAAATTAGGGAATAATTTCACATGCGTTTTGTCCAAATTCTAATAATTTCCCGAGCTGAATTGTTGAATGCAAGTGAAATTATTCCCTAATTTCTATTTCAAAATTGTTATATGTAATTTCATGAGCCTTTAGGCGAGTGAAATTTGAGACAATTTGGAAATATAACGAGTGGTATTTATGCCAAATATCATGTACAAATCATGTTATTATTTGTTTATGCTACTACCGGCAAAAGGTTATTTCAAATGTAGGTATTTCAAATTAAGCTGAAATACCACTGCTGTAAGCCAATAAAATTGCAGAAATTTCTCATGTAGTAGTATAAACCACATAATAATGTTATGATTAAGGAGACAAATGAAAAACTAGTGGTTTACACTTTTTACTAATTTTATTATTTTCAAGTCATTACAGGATGTGGCTTAAATTATGTTGAGCATATTTCTTAAATAGACACCTTCCCTGGGTGAATTCAGAATTTTCACAAAGTGGGCGGTGTGAGACTTACCAGCCCTTAAACTATACATGTAGATTTTATTTTTTGGTAACAGAACTCCAAAAGCATCTGTATCCAAACAAGTAAAAGCTTTATAGACGACGGCTGTTTTATACTGGGAATTCATTTACAATTTTTACACAATTTGAGACAAAATTGGGGAGAGGGGTTTGGGACCATCTAAATCAACCCATGGTTTCCCCCAGCTTGTGTGGTAAGAGCTCTAAAGGGAGAAGAGAATTTGAGAGCACCAGAACGCGAAGAGGGCCCTTCACATTCATGCATACCAGTGTATTCACCTTTCCCATTTTTTCCCCAAGAACGACAAACATCAATTTTCTCTTAATAATATATATACACAATCGAGAGAATAGGTTATGAGAATTGATTAAATAATCAGCGGAGAAAAAATGCATTTATTTTTTTATTCTCTTTACTTATTCTTTTTGGAAATGTATAGAGACCAGTTTGGAGAATTTGTATGTGGATTTTGGGGCTTAAAGGATTAAACGCCTCCCGAATGGGCTGTACTTTCTCCAGATAAATGCGGGAATGCTATCCATTTGGGGTATATTGTAACACGAGCGAGAGGAATGCGAAGCGAGACGTGCGAACGCGGGTAGAGGGGAAGAATATAAAGCTCTCCTTTCGTCCACTCTTGTGACTTTACAAACGGGTGTTAACTTTCCTCACTAATGCAGCCAACAGCTAAATTGTGGAGGAACCAGAGGGGTGGGATTAGACATGTAAAAGGCGCGCTACGCTGCCACCTCAGTCCACATTAAAAGTGATCAAATTTTGAACACACCTCGCTCACCCAGCTCAATGATGGCACAAAGTCAGATAAACTATCCATATCCCTGCCCTTTTTGAAAAATATGCAGTCTTGCCAAGCCCCAAAAGGCAAAAAATGTGAGATTCTGAACCTATAGCTGGGAAAAGTAGTGAGAAAAGTCGTGAGATGTCCCAAATTTCCTAGTGGAATGACTTTCAGTGGAGATAATGGATAATGGCATTCACTACATTACTTTAAAGCTGGAGCAGTAACGATTTAGGTTTTGTAATTTCTATGTTTTGTTGGCGCCATCTTTAAACAAGAGAAACAGAAAGTCTACACATTTGGTGGCAGCTGCAAGTCGCCATAGGTTAAAGAATGTAATCAAACGCGCCCGGTAAGCGTTTTCCTTGGGTTGAGCTGGCTATCTGTTGATATCTAACTTAAAAGCGAACCCTACAGCTCTAAGAGGTTTTGCAGTTTGACTTTTCGAGAAAGCATGAGAAATCTGTTGCCAACTCGTGAGAGCGTAAGACAGATCCTTTAATCGTGAGACTCACAACAAAGTCATGAGACGAGAAAAGTCTGAATATGTCACGGGTTTTTTACGTCCTCTTCCACCGATGCGCAAGGATGAAGGAACAAGGCCAACGTCTATGTCCCCTACTCTTTCAGTTGTGCTCTTTTTGAACAATATGCCACGTTTGTTTACGTCCCTTCAAGGATAAAGGAACAAGGTCAGAGGCTTTATGTTACCGCCCAATAAGGCAATCATCTGAACTGAGACTGAGAAGGGATTTTAATCACAGCTGGCATGCCTCACCAGTCTTTTCAAGACCTTAGTTGCGCTGGTGCAGCGGGCTTTGAACCCAGATCCTCCCGCTCAGAAGACCCGCACTCCTCCGACTGGGCTAACCAGGCGGCTCCTTGGGCGGCTCCCTGTCCTCCCCCCACCTAGCTTACGTAGCAGGCGTTAAAGGGAGGAGGGGAAGGGTAGGAAAGAGAAGAAGGGAACGCCTGCTACAAAATCTGCGTCTTTTGCTTCTTTCATTTATCCCAGCTGTCACTTCAACGACCAATCAGAATTAGGCGCGTGCTTTTCTGCATGACTTNGGCCCCTTCTTTTCTCCTTGCCCTCCCCTCCCTCCCCCCCCCACCCCCCCTCCCCTTCCTTCCCTTCTTCCCTTTCCCCCCCCTCCCCCTCCCCCCCCCCGCTTTAATGCCTGCTACGCAGGCTACCCCCCCCCCCCAACTTGCCCTTAGCAAAGAAGAACAACTTCACAAGAAAGAGCTTTTATTAGGGTCTTAGCATCTCAATAATAGTACTTTAACATGATACGCTCGTGAGCTCTAAAGACAGTAACACATAACTCGGGTCGCCATTTTTAAAAACTACCATTCGTTTTCAGTGAAATTTTAAAAAAATATATTAAGTGAGAAATCCTCCTTACTCAATCAAGTATCAAGGTGCAATAAAAGAAGACAGGTGCAAATATCTTCAGTCCTGTATGGTGTCCTGATTGAAATACTAGGAAGGTTGAAAACCGAAATTTCGGGCAAATACACAACCTCGTCCCCAGGGCTTTTTCCTCAAAAAATGGCTGTGTGATTTTCGTTTTTTTAGATCTTTTGTTTTGTTTGTTTTATTGTTCGTTTGTTTGTTTGTTTTTACCGAGAGGTTCTGTTTCTCCGATTTTTTTCCTTTCTTGCAATCATTTTGCCGTAAGGATCAGTCTACTATTTTTCTTCTTAGAATTTATAAAGTTATTTACTGATCCTTCTTTCTTCACTGATATTAATGGTTTCCTTGTCCTATTCACATCCTCACCAAAGTGCGATCTTCTATAAAATATGAGTGAAGTTCTTGTTTCTCTCACCGAGGAAAACTGCCATGAGCTGATCGCAACTGCGGTCACTGCGGAGTCTTCCCGGATTAAAATCAATGGCTTGTTGTGTCTTGAAAAAGAAATTGGTGATAGATAATTATCTCTTCGGTTATTATTTTGCTGACAAGTATCATTGTGCAGAGCTGAAATTAAAGGAAATGTTTTAGGAGGATCAATTCAAATTTCACTGCTGTGATGTAAAGAGTTATGAAGAAGATATCAAACAATATTTCACCAGGGAGCTTTCCTGAATAGTGCCGAAGAAGAAGCATCAAGGGAATTGTCAAGTGGGTGTCTCACAACGAGGAGTGAAATAGACTACGAGTAGTCCCCCATTTTTCTTCAGGGATAGTAGAGCGAGCGAAACGCGAGCGCGCGTGAAAATCACCCCATGCGAGAAAGGCGAGACGCGGTGTCGCCTTTTCTCGCGTGGGGTGATTTTCACGCGCGCTCGCGTTTCGCTCGCTCTACTATCCCTGAGGAAAAAAGGGGGACTACTCGTAGTCTAGGAGTGAAAGGGAAAGCTGTTTTCCTGATCTTTTGCGGCAAGTCCGACTAAGGTCTTTGTCAAAAGATTTTCTTCTTAAGAAATTAGTGAAGGAAGACCTCGTAACCACAAATATAGACTGCCTTAACTTTGTGATGGGTATATCGATTGACTACTCCGGGTTCCCCACAACTTCTATAATAGATTCATAAATAATGATGCACCTTTTAGATCTAACCGCTTAACCGCAATTTAAAAACATGAAGGGCCAAGCTTCTTTAGATATGTGAATGCTAGTGTCATTTCCACTATACATATTCCTTTAAGTAGCCTGCGAGGAGGAACGGATGTTTTCGCAGGCTATCCTTTAAGCTACACTGTACTGCTGTACTGTTTCACTCACTCATAAAGTTAGCGTCTTTTTTCTTATAATTAAATTAGTTTCTTTCTTTGTTCTTTCCTTCTTTTATGAATTTAGTTTTTTACTTTCAGCCCGCTGTGAAACTAGAAAATAGCTTAAATAGTTAAAGAACTTGTATTTGTAATTATTTTTGTTTCAAACAAATATATATGAAAAAAAAAGTAAAGATGCACCACTGCCCAGTATCTACTGGCAGCATTTTACTTACAATTTGTAATCTCTAGTTTAGGACCCTAACTTCCCTACTTTCAAGTTACTGGGTGATTTTTATGTGATTTGGTCAGTAAGGGCGAGGAAGTTTTAAAGGACGCGAAGTCTATTTTTGAGCGACATTTTCCTTGTTTACCTGTACCTGTATCCCTTTGAATAGAAGTCGTCGTAGGTCGCAGCCTCTCTCTCCCGGCCGACGACCTTTGTTCGGTCCAGTCCCCCATCTTTTGTCGAATGTTTCCAAATCGAGGCAGTCTCTCACTTCCGCCAACAAACATGGCCGACTTGACTGAACCCATGACAGCAGATCCTGCAAAACATCGTGACCAACTTTTTGAGCGTCTCGATAGTCTGAGAAGAAAGGAAACCTTTTGCGATGTGACAGTTACAGTGAACGGCAAAGAATTCAAAGCTTACAAAGTCGTTCTAGCTGCGGTCAGCCCGTTCTTCCTGTCACTTTTGGAAAGCGACATGAGGGAAAGAAACGAACAACGGATCGAAATCAAGCTTGAAGAGGCTACTGTTTCTGTCATGGAAGACGTGCTACAATACATTTACACTGGAAATGTTACCGTCACAGAGGAAAGCTGCCACAAGCTGATTGCAACCGCGGATTATCTCCTTCTTCCGGGGTTAAAAACATTGGCTAGTGTCTTCTTAAAAGGGAAGTTGACAGTTGAGAACTGTGTTTTCAACTATTATTATGCTGATAGGTATCATTGCGAAGAGCTGAAACGAGCATGTCGCACAGAGATTCTTTCAAATTTCACTGCTGTGATGGAAACAGAAGATTTTCTTAACCTTGACATAAAGCACATCTTAGAGTGGGTGTCTAGTGATGATATAACAGTCAGTAGCGAGGAAGAAGTATTCAAGGGAATTGTCAAGTGGGTGTCTTACAACAGGAGTGACAGAGAAAGCTCTTTCCTTGATTTGTTGCGCCACATCCGCTTAAGATCTATACCACACGACTTTCTACTGAAGAAATTGGTGAAGGAAGAACTCATAACTGGAAATAATGACTGCTTAAACTATTTGCTGGGGTCCATGGAGTCAATTTTTATTGCCACAGATGAAAGTCTTAGCAAAGCACCAAGAAATTGCTTGAAGGTTCAAGTGGAAGGAATTTTTTTGTGTGGTGGCAGGAAGNAGGGAATTGTCAAGTGGGTGTCTTACAACAGGAGTGACAGAGAAAGCTCTTTCCTTGATTTGTTGCGCCACATCCGCTTAAGATCTATACCACACGACTTTCTACTGAAGAAATTGGTGAAGGAAGAACTCATAACTGGAAATAATGACTGCTTAAACTATTTGCTGGGGTCCATGGAGTCAATTTTTATTGCCACAGATGAAAGTCTTAGCAAAGCACCAAGAAATTGCTTGAAGGTTCAAGTGGAAGGAATTTTTTTGTGTGGTGGCAGGAAGGCATTGTGTTATCTTCCCCAAGTAAATATGTGGTATAAAATGGCAGACATGTCTTTTGAACATCAAAACCATTCTCTGCTACTGGACCGGCAAAGGGTTTACATTTTTAGTAAGCAAAATACAGATATTCAATCTCATTTAGTGGAGTACTATGTGCCTTCCACAAACCTCTGGTGTTCATTTCAGTCAGGCTTTGAGTATGATGAGCAATTCTGTAGTGTGTCAGCAGTGAGTGGTTATTCATTTTTGAATGCTTTAACCTTTGATGAACATATTCCTTACATGTCCACATATGACATTAATACTAATAACTGGAATATGCAAGAAGATACGCCTATAAATCGATGGGGAGTCTGTGCCATATCACGGGGACACCACATTTATATAATAGGTGGTACTAATTCTGGGGATGATGTAGCTGCTGGAAATACTAAAGTGGAAAGATTTAATCCAAGTAATGAGAGTGTTGAAGAGGTTGCACCTTTGAATGAGGCAAGGCATGATGCATTTGGAGCAGTTATGAATGACAAGATATATGTTGCAGGTGGAATTCAGATGTTAGAACAACGATGTAGACTTCTCAACACATGCGAGGTATATGACCCATCAACCAATGAGTGGCATCTGATGGCAGACCTCTGTGTACCACGTCATTCAGCAAGCATGGTCTGCTTTAAAGAAGCTTTGTATGTTATTGGTGGGTTAAAGAATACCAACAATCAAGTTGTAACCAGGGAGATGTCTGTTGAAATGTTTGATTTTGAAACAAGTGAATGGAAGAAGAAGAGCACCATACCTGTTGGTGGCGAAAGTGGAGATGAGAGAGATAAACAAATACACTACAAAGCTTGTACTGCAACAATTCATAAAGATGTGTTAGTGGAAGAGAATCTCGTTACCAGTGAACAGAACGTTACGCATGCTGTAGTTGACACAGATAGATAGATAGATAGATAGATAGATAGATAGATAGATAGATAGATAGATAGATAGATAGATAGATAGATAGATAGATAGTTTATTAAAACTACATCGCAGCCAAAGGCTGAATTACACAATTATTTACAAAAACTTTACAATAGATGGTTTTCACTGTGACGTCATCAAACTGTCGTCAAAATAGCGAGGTTTTACGAATTTGTATTTACACTAGGTTGAAGAATAAACAAAAAGTATATCTTTGTACAAGTTTCCATTTATGTAGCATGTTTCATTTCGAGAATACAGCAATTGGAACTTCCAAGTTTTCATAATGCGTGACACCAAAATAGGAATGCTGTCTCGTTGAAAAAAAGTCTCTCCTCTTGATTTTCAGAAGTATAACCACTTCAAGTATTAGAAGATATGTTTATTCGTACATATGCTAGTTCTCGAGTGACAAGAAAGAACTTTTATAGAAAAAGTGAACTCCAGATGTTTTTGTTGATTTCCGGCGGCCATATCGGTGCACCAAAACAGTGCACCAATATGGCGTCTCCATACAAAGCTCTACAAAGGTGCGTAAAACGTTTCGGCAAATAACTCAGAAACTATGGGCCACAAAGACCGGAGACTTGGATAAATTGTTATATATTATTCTTTTATAGCATGTCATTCTCTTGGCTTCTTCCACTGGACGGTTTCCAATTTAATTTTTTGTTGCGTGACAGTGAAAACTATCTATACTTGAAAATTACAAGTGAATCCTAGACAATAAGTCGAAAACTAATTTTTAAGATAATATTAAAAATTCTATACAACATATTCATATTGAAATATGTTAAAATATAAAGCATGAATATAAGTGGGATAAGACTACAGCCCGGACTATTTCGACATCGCATATATGAAAGTATTACTTGTTCTGTTCGTGCAAAGCTTAGGCATATTAAAAAGGTGCTGCCATCTTAGGTTATAGCGTGAGTGGTCATAGTCTGGTAGAATGAGCACCTTCAATAAAATATTTATGGTTTGGATCACTGACAATGTTATCAAAAAGCCTGCTACATAGTATGTAATAATGCTCCAAAATGGGTGTTAACCCCACCTCTGTTGCCGAGTTGCACTTTCCTGAGGTTATTATTGATATTGCTCTTTTCTCGAGCCGTATCAGCTCTTTCTTTAAGTACTGGGGGAGACCGTTGAAAAAGACAGGTGCTGCATAAATAAATAACAGATCTCACACACGATACGTAGAACAGTGCTAGATCTTGTTTCGGAACTCCCGCTCTCTTTAACTGAGTTAGGAAATAGAGTCTCTTGCTAGCCTTTTTGGTTATTTCAGTTACATGGTCATTCCATGTTAGATCGTTCACTGTTGTAAGGCCTAGTAGCTTTGCACTAGTGACTAACTCTACCTCCTTTCCTTCTATGATGACGGGATCAAAGACTCTTTGCTCTTTAGCAAGTTGAATTTTACCAGTAAGTTGTCACTGCAAGACTAGTCCACAGCAAGCAGAGGAGTTATGTATAATATAAGTTAATTCATTTCTCCATTATTCAAACCACCATAAAATCGCACTGTTAAGAGTTCAAAACCTAACATGCTTTATGCTCTTTCAACTCTGATGTTTTTAGGGTTGTATCCTATAATTTTGGCATGAGATATAGCTGTAGGTCACCTCACCCCTAGCAGCAAAGGGCCCTTATCAATCCTCTGAACATTAGTATAAATTTGGCCACAGTAGTTAATATACTGTTTTGTTTACACAAATTTGTACTTCCCCAGACCCTACTGTGACAGGTTCATTTGCCTAAAAGTGCATACCATATAAAAATTTCAACACTAATAGATAATTCAGGAGCTGACCAAGAGGCAAAAAGAACACACAATTTCCTGGTCTATTTGTTTTTTTTAACTCTTTAAGTCCCAATGGTGACCGACATCAATTTTCTCCTAATGATACCAATACATTGTCAAGAGATTGGGTTATGAGAATTAATAAAATGATCACCAAAAACAAAATGCTTTGATCTTTCATCAAATTGTCTGAACACATTCATTGAGGAAATGTTAGAGATCAGTGGGGAGAATTTATTTCTGGATATTGGGGCTTAAAGGGTTAAAACTTGGATTCAAAATTCTATTGTAATGTATTGCATTGGTATGCATAGCCTGTGAGCAAGCTCTCCTGGGCGCTCTGGCGACGGGGCAGGAAAAGGAGGGAGAGCTTGCAACTACGTCTCTGGAATTTGAATGGGCAATTCCAGAAAATATCCATACCCAACCACGGACGGCTTCCATGTTTTAACCCCCCCTTGCCTTCGGAAATTCCAAAATGTGTTACCCCCCCATGCCCTCAGAATTCCATAATCGTGAACCCCCCTCCCCTTCAGAATTTCCGTTTTTTTGGAAGTACATTTTCGACTTAGCAATGCCTATATTGACAAACGAACATGAATTTATGCCTCCTCAAGGCTGTGATCTAGCGGCGTCAGGCGACAAGCTTTACTCTTCAGCGACAAGAAAAACCTACCGCTAGTAGCCAGGCTGTGCAAACGTCTTTTTAGGCCCGAATTTGACTATAAAAATAAACACCACTAACGGTAATTTTACTCCTCTTTGTTTTCTTGTGCTGTTTTGACGTTTACAAAGCAAAATAGCTCAAATTCAGACTGTTAAAATCTTTCGGCGGTCAATTATATTGTCGAGTCGTGTTGCGTCCTTTTATACGTCATGTAGTGATCACGAAAAGTGTTCTAATCTGACAGGCGTTCCTTGNCCCCCCCCCCCCCCCTCCCCTTCGGAAATCCTAAAAGCCGTCCGTGGTATGGTATGGATATTTTCTGGAATCGCCCAATATCTGCATGGAAAAAGTAATGCGAAGTGCTGATTGGCGGAGATGATATTAGTAATGATGTCATTACCCTTGGTGGTCCATGCTTTCACATGTTTTTCAAAGTTTGTTACATTCCCACTCGTTTCCGCTTCGTGCTGATTGGCAGAAGTCTGACAGCTCAGTCAACAGAGAGCCACAGGGAAATTGGAGGCGGAAATTGAAAAAAGGACTTGAGACTAGGCCATTCCCAAGTTCCTATAACTGACACTAAATACAAAACCTTTCTTGTTAACATAGTTAGTCTTGCTCGCGTGAGAATAAAAATTCATTAATTTATTATCCTTGTTTCTACACAGAGGCGTGGAGCAACTTGGAAATGGCCCGCAATGAGCTCAACTACGCACTTGGCAAGTTGCATATATAATTTAGGTGTTTCATTTAACAGGTATAAGCTTAAAGAAGTGGTACAGCAATATGAGAAGGCAAATGCCAAGAGTCAGCTTTATCAAAATCGAGAGTGAGCCTTTTACTTATTCTGGGAAAATTGTACTATTATCTACTATTTCTTGATTTTACTTTTGACAGCAGCTCCCAGCAGCAGCAACCATTTTTAACAAGTTATGTTAGTATTCACTCGACCTTTCTCTACTCCATATCTATTAGCTAGAAAGTGAGCACCTGACATGCAAAACACTACGACTTGGATTTTAAGCTAAAAATAGATAGAATCGAACAGCTAGAATATGTTACAATGCATCTGTAATAGTACTCACCGTCACTCACTCACTCACTCATGAAGTAGTTTTTCTAACTGAAGTAATAATCCGGGTAAGGTGTATAGCAATTTCTTTTGTTATGCGGCAACAGTGCTTTCCCCACATAGGAATGTTCTCATTTTCACACAGAGAATGCATAAACCTACATGAAGGCCGTTTACGCAATAAAATGCATTTACATTCCACTTTGAAAGGGTGATTTTTTTGTGTTAAAAGATTTTGACCAATCACAAGAGTTGAAAACAATAGCCAAGAAAAAAAAAAAGTTTACAATTTTACATGTTCCCCACATAGGATTTCTTTGTTATTCAAACTGAGACCAGATTTTGTTATATGGAAGATGGTTGCAAATTAAGGATGAAGATATGTACTGCTTTATGAAGTTTTGTTAACTTTTGCTGTTTAAGCCAATCAGAAGTAAGCTAAAAAGTACAGACAATAGAAAAGTTAGCACCTTTTTTGCATTCCAACTTGTTCATTGCCATTGTTGCTATCGTTCTTATCTGGACCGTTTCTTAATATTGGGTTCTTTGTTGTTGTTAAGCTACGCAAAAACGGGCAACAAAAAAGTGCAACCTGTTTTGCAACATTGATGCAAAATGACTAATTTTACCACCCTCCTTCACACCTGTTGCAACAAATTAGGTTTTTGCAAGATGCGCGAATACTGACCGTTCATTGGTTAAAATTACGCGGAAGTCATGCCATACGTAGAAGTTATTCACTTTATTCAGTTAGTCACTTCCTGCAAAACAAGTTTGCCTTGGGCAAGTAAAGCAACATGAGCAGATTTTGTTGCAAAATGTATAATTTCTTTCTGCTCTCTGCAACAACTTTTCGCAATCTGCAACAACCCAGTTTGTTGCAGGACAAAGTTGACTCGTGGGTGGTAAAACGCAGAAAATCGCCATTCAATTCGTTTTGCACCTATGTTGCAATTCAAGTTGCAAGTTGTTGTTGCCCGTTTTACCCTACCTTTAATACAAATTGCATCCTTCATGGGCGGATGGAGGATTTTGTGATGGGGGGCCTAGAGCTATAGCATACAGT
Organism: Porites evermanni; assembly: GCA_942486025.1. Lineage (NCBI taxonomy): Eukaryota > Metazoa > Cnidaria > Anthozoa > Scleractinia > Poritidae > Porites > Porites evermanni. The sequence continues at coordinate 6,233 of CALNXI010002518.1, read as the reverse complement.
GACAATATAGGCGCGATAGCGTCCATCAGGACTGCGAATGGTACACTTTTCGAGGGAGTTTCGGGCGCATGCTCCTCCGGGAAGTTATTGAGATTGAAGTTATCTGAGATGCAACCTAGTACATTCTGGACGCTTAAATTTAGCAAATGCCTGTATTCCATATTGAACATGCAACGCTGAAATATTTAATAAACCACATACAGGTGTGGTTGTGGTCAAAGAAGTAATATAACAGTTTATGATGCTAACGGGGGCCGAAGCCGATTGCAGCGAGAGCACAACCTCCCGGCTAAGGCGGTCTCATTGTCTCCCTGAAAAATTGTAAAATCTAGTTTGTTTGAGACGGATAGTACTGCATGCATTCTGGGAGCTTTGGTCATTTGCGACAAGAAATGGAGGCTTCGAATACAGATTCTTTTCTTATTAACAATGTTTATTAAAGAAAATATATTTAAGTAACAAAGCTCAAAGTACCATCCGTCACGCATTTATAAAAGAAAAAAATTTCCCGGACAAAAGAGAAGCCCGGGACCCCTTGGGCCCACCCCTAAATCCGGCCTTGTCCTTTAATCATCAACAGCAGCTGAAACCAACGCTTAAAGTTCCTCCTGTTAGGTGCAACAGCCATTATTAGTGAAAACCACCAACAAATTCTTGAAAAAAAGGAAAGGCAATATAATATTGGATTTACTCAAGCATGTTGGATAAATACACGGGCAACGCTTTAATGACCATGCTAAAGGCTGAATCTTTTTTGGCCTATGCATCCTGCTGCTGTGTTAAGCTGGAATTATGGTCCTCTTTGATGAAATTCTCAAGAAGGGTTTAAGTGTTACTATCACTGACAAAGTCAAGGTCATACATCATCTCATCTTGGGTAATCTGTTATATTGCTTATTTGCTGTAAATGAAGGTATAAGATCCTTCAGATTACTTCAATGTAAAATCAGTTCCCCGGCCTGTGGGACAACATTGATGACCTCAAATTCCTTGACCTGGGACACTGCCATTGACATAAACTCCCCTCAATCCATAGGGCTTTTGTGACTTCTACTGGTGATAATCTACTGTGGTGGGACTGTGGTTAAATGTAGTCAAAAGCACCCTAGAAATCAGAAAAGGTGGAAACTAATGATCATCCTATTTCAAAGCGTCTCCTCCCCATTCTCCGCACGGCTTCGCAGTTCCTCTGCCATAACTTTACTCGCGCCAAATAACCATCCCGCTGGCTACACAGGCTACCTTCAAAAGGAGGTATAAGGGACTTGCTTTGTCAGAAATTAGCAGCGGGAGGGGGGTGGAAACAGAGGGAGGGTCACAACTTTTTGAGACTGCAGAAAAGGGAGGAGTCATGAAAAATGGGCTGTTAAAAGGGGGAGGGTCATGCAAATATGTGTCCGTGATCATGTAGAGTTTCACCCACAGAAGAAAACAGAAGTTCATTAATTTGTAAAAAAAAACCTGGGAGAAATTTTTTTTAAGGAGAGTCGAGTGATCAGCTGTCAGAATCAGAGTCGGACTCTTAATGCTGTCATCTAAAATGTATGTATATGGCATTACAAAGAACAGATTAGAAATATATTTTGAGCTTTCATAATACTGACTCACCCTGGTGTATTGCAAGAACTAGATTTTATCATTTATACAAGACCGGGAGGGTCATGATATTTTAGGCCTAGGTCAAGGGGAGGGTTAGCAAATTTCACTCCCATTGCAGGGATGGGTCACCTCATTTCCGAACCCAAATTTAAAATTCCCACCCCCCCCACCCCTCCCCCACTGCTAATTCCTGACAAGTCCCTAACTAGTATCGACTGGAATCAGTATTCCCAAAAAGGTTCCCAACTGAATCTGCCCCTTAGTCTTCTCATGCATAAATTATGTGCATGCGCTGCATGTGAATCAGAGGATTATGACATGACCCGCTTTGGGAAAACAAAAACATACCAACTGGTATATAGAGCAGGTTTTATTTTTTCGCTTTTTTCAGGCGAGCAAAGACGAACCCGAAGCGGGCGTAGGGTGCTAGAGACACTCGAAGGAACGCCCGCTTCGCGTTCTCCTTCGCTCGCCTAAAAAAGAGCGAAAAAATAATCTTGTTCTGCAGACCAGCGAGGTAAGGCAAGTGTTTCCGAAAGGGGGAACAGAATTCGGGCACGCAAGAACGCAAAGAAGGCTTGGTGTTCTTGTTTTGCATTACCTGGACCTGTATTCGTGGTCGTCAAAAATTCTGCTCTCTCTCTAATCCATCCGACTGTTCCCGACCTTTTCCGACCTAATTCTGCCTTTGTTCGGTCCATTGTTCGGTCCAGTCCCTACTGTTCTAAATCGAAGCCTCTCACTTCCGCCAACATGGCCGACCTGACTGAACCGATGACAGCAGATCCTGCAAAACATCGTGAAGACCTGCTTGAACGCCTCGATGCTCTGAGAAGAAAGGAAACCTTTTGCGATGTGACAGTTGCAGTGAACGGCAAGGAATTCAAAGTTTACAAAGTCATTCTAGCTGCGGCCAGCCCGTTCTTCCTTTCGCTTTTGGAAAGCGACATGAGAGAAAGAAAAGAACAGCTGATCGAAATCAAGCTTGAAGAGGCGACTGCTTCCGTTATGGAAGACGTGCTACAATACATCTACACTGGAAATGTTACCGTCACCGAGGAAAGCTGCCACAATTTGATCGCAACAGCGGATTATCTTCTTTTACCTGGATTACAAACATTGGCTGTTGAATTTTTGAAAGAGAAAGTGACAGTTCAAAACTGTGTCTTCAATTATTACTTTGCTAACAAGTATCGTTGTATGGAGCTGACAGAAATCTGTTGCAGCGTGATCAATTTGAATTTCAGTGATGTGCTGAAAACTGATGATTTTATGAACCTTGACATGAAGCAAGTAATGGAATGGGTGTCTAGTGATGACATAAATGTGGAAGCAGAGGAAGAGGTATTCACGGGAATTGTACAGTGGGTGTCCCACAACAGAAGCGAGAGAGAAAGCTGTTTTCCTGATTTGATTCGTCAGGTCCGCCTAAGACCTTCATCACAAGACATTCTACTAAAGAAACTTGTAAATGAAGATCTTGTTACTACGAATATCGAATGCATGAACTTTGTCTTAAGATCCCTAGTTAATTCAGACAAAAATCTTTCCAAAGCACCAAGAAATTGTTTGAAGGTGAAAGTTGAAGGAATTTTTGTGTGTGGCGGCAGGAATGCCTTGTGTTACATCCCCTTTGTAGACGAGTGGTATCAGATGGCAAACATGACCTTTGAGCATCAAAACCATGCTGCCATACAATACAAGGATAAGCTGTACATCTTTAGTAAACAAAAGTGTGTGGATGGCCACTTACGTGTAGCAGAATACTATATTTCTTCCACAAATTGGTGGGGTTCAATTCAAACAAACTTTGAGTACGATGAACAATTTTCTACTTTGGCAATACTGAATGGTTACTCATCCTTATATGCTCTAACCAATGATGAAGAAGTTCCTGAAAACACCATATTCACATATGCTCCTGATATGAACAAATGGGAAATAAAAGGAAACGAGAGAAGTCGATGGGGAGCTTGTGGAGTGGCACATGGACAATACCTTTACATTATAGGTGGCACTACTGGAAGTAATACTACAGCAACTGGATTAACTAAAGTGGAAAGGTTTGATCCAGGTTTTGAGATTTTGGAAGAGGTCGCATCTTTGAATGAGGCACGGCATGATGCATTTGGAGCAGCCATGAATGACAGGATATATGTTGCAGGTGGAATTCAAATGAGAGAACAGAGAAGTATACTGCTGAATACATGTGAGGTGTACAATCCATCAACCAATGAATGGCATCAGATGGGAAACCTCTGCGTACCACGTCATTCTGCAAGCATGGTGTGCTTCAGCGGAGCTATGTATGTCATTGGTGGCTTAAAGAATACTGCCAAGCATTATACAACTAGAGAGTTGTCAGTTGAAATGTTTGATTCTGAAACGAATGAATGGAAGGAAAAAACCACCATACCTGTTGCCAATGAAAATGGAGAAGAAAGGAGGAAGCAAATACACTACAAAGCTTGTATTGCATCAGTTCACAAAGATGTATTAGAGAAATGCATTTAACCCATGATGGATAAACATGTCAGCCCTGTCCCCAATTCAGTTCTACTATGTGAGTAAGTGAAAGATGCTTTAAACAGAATGTAATAGCCAAATCCTGCTGACAATCCTAACAGGAGCATCACATCCAAACTGGTCACATGCAATGAGGATTCCGCAAATTATACATTTGTAAATGTAAAGAAAGCGGAAAGAAATTTCTTATATGCCATATTCTTACTAATTATCACCAGTTTCATCATCTCGATTTTTGCAAGGTAAAGTGCAAGCAAAAAGCTATTCCACATACAGAGATCAATTTTATTAACCTTGACTCCAGAGGCCTATTCTTGAGGTACCTAGGATGAAATAAACCATACTCATAGCTTGATAAATCTCCCAAAAAGGACTTCTGGTCACAAAACCAAGCAACCTTATTTCCATGCGAGAAATCAGTTCAGAATCTGAACTGCGTCACCATCTGGTTACTCCCATGTCTGCAGGGAATTAACTATGTAACAGCAAACATGATTGGCGTCATCAAAGAACTTCAGCCCGAGAGACTGAAAACCGGTTTTGATGTTCTTAACAAACAATTCAGAGGGAGCTTCCTGTGTTTTTTAGAAGTGTGGCTCGGCAATCTCTGGCTCAACTTCGAATTTGCAAACATCCGACAACTGAATCTAAGTTGCTTGAGGAACACACTTTGTTTTGATTGATCTGACAAAAGGACGTACTTTGAATGAATGTGATAATTTCCTATCATGCTTTGTCATGCTGGGCTCAGTTCTGCAGTGTTGTTTGCACAATGTTAGATTCTCATGGATAGTACCCTGGGTGCCGGGTTTTTGTCTTTCTCTCCTAATTTCTGATAGTTCGTGGTGCTGTTTATTTGCTACAAAATCAGCAACTAATAATCTTTAGTTTTGCATAGCCATTCTGTCTGGCAATATTTAGTTTGACCTGGTACAGTGATACCTGCATCGTGGACCGGAAATACATGTTATCCTTCATGTTGGCTTCTAAAAACAGCTAGTTACCGAGTGTGTTCTTCTGTCCTTTCTATATGGTTGAAACATAAATTGTGTTTTTTAGCAAAGGAATATGTGACAATGATATTTTAATAGCATTTTCCTGTCTAAGTGAGCTTTCAGGCAATTCTATTTTCATGCATCGCAGAGGCAGAGCCAGGTACGATCAAATCTCAGCTGTCAGAGTCAATGGAAACAAACATGCATACCAGCTACAAACTAGTTTGGTGAGTTATATGATCCTAAAATTGCATAAAAAAGAAAATCATAACTCCTGTGACCAGAGGTTTTTTTTCTCTCTGCACTTCGAGAGAAAATTAGGAAAGAAATTAGGAAAGGAAAAAAAAACCTCTGGCACCCAGGGTATATTTTAATTGGAGAAAAGAGGTGTAGAACTAACAGCATATTATTGTTTTGTGGTCTCCAAAAATTATGCAGACACTGTTGAAATGGCAGTTTTTCATTTTATTTTATTCTTTAGGGTAACAGTTCAACTAGTTAGTAATTGGCTGTTTTATTCCAGATAATTTAGCAAACCCACTGTCGGATTCAGATCTTTAAGTTAGTGGGGAACCTGCTCATCCAAAAGGGGGCTTGTCCTCGAAAGTAATGGCTTAAGAATGGCCCCTCCACTAGACCTGCAACTAAAATGACATGCTCAAAAGATTGCTAATCTTTGCCTGCAATCATGTTGTATCAAGTCCTTACAATGTACTTAACTAGATTCAGGTTGTTGGAGTATAAGTGCTATCCATTGGACAAATTACTATCCAGTGGAAATTGTTAGGGTACATGATTGCATTATCTACCAGATAGACTTTTATCCACTGGAAAAAATATCCTTCTTTGGTTCTTTCATTTTGCTTTCAAATGCTCAGGGCTGGAAAGGAATCAAATCGGAGATCAGAAATTGTTCGTTTAGTTAGGGATATATATAGTATGGTGGGTCTTTAAATATAGGATGCACATGATGAATAGCCACATTGTTTCGGATATTAGAAGCAACATTTTCTTGCCAATATTGATGAAAGGTTTGCTTTTACGCATCATTGAGTACTAAAGTATTTAAAAAAACATTCAAGAATATGCCGTTCCTAAGCCTTTCTTGTGAAA
>CALNXI010002517.1:64531-72688 GCA_942486025.1 Porites evermanni | reverse complement strand
CTGATTGCGAATTATAAATGTATTTCTTTTAGATCGAATAATTATTAAACCTTGGATTAATATTATGCGGTTTGTGGTGGTTTTCTGAGCTAGCCAGTTCCATGTGCAACACAGACTTTGACAAACTCAAAGGATATAATCTAAACAGACCGAGAATATGCCTGCCAAAGCAGCCGGGCCAGGTCAACGCGCAGCCAAGAAAATGAGGCCTGGGCACTGTACAGAAAAATTCCATCCCAGGAGTCCTGGGGTGACCTTTCTGGGGACCGATACATCATTTGCTCAAAGCCACCCTCCCCTGCTGGAAAAATATTCCGACAAAATATGAATTGCGATAACTGAGACGAATGTGAAAGGCATATGCACCAGTAAACAAAGAACTAGCGCGATATGATATTTAGCGATTAATGCGGCCATAACAAGCCGATTTCTTGTCAATACAACTAAACTTTGTATCAGTTAAATATGTGAACCATCGTGACACCTCTCTTTGAATTTGGTCCTGTTGTACCAATGCCGCGGTAAGAGCCAAAATTCACTTATATCTTTTTGCTCGTTATAAGTTTTGTAAATCCTTCTCTTTGTCATTTCCTTTGCACTTATAACCTTGCCCTATTGATGTTTAATAGACTTTCTGAGGACCAGCACCATGTGCTGAATATAGTTTGAGAGGGACACAATGTCTTTATAACAGGCCAGGGTGGTACGGGGAAATCGTGTTTGGTTAAGGAAATATATAAAGAGCTGACGAGATCGGGAAAGTGTGTGGCGATCATTTGTTCAAGTGGAATTGCAGGAACCATAATGATGGGCATGCATCCACTGTCCACTCGTACTACGAACTAAAAACAGCCGAGCTGCCTTGGGAGCGAGTGGTTAAGAGCGGCCGTCCGTAAATATCGCCTGGGGGCGTGCAAAATGAAAAAATCGAAAATCCCCAAACTTTGTCAGAATATAGCTCTAGGTAAACCATTTCTAGAAAAATAACTTTTAGTTTGATTAGATTTTTCTTTTACGCGTGTGGCGACCGAGTCGGTTCGGGGGCTCACAGGTTGGGTTTCACCGGCTAAAGACAGTGCATTACTTAAAAATCGTTTTAAAATTAAAGAAGAAACAAATTCTGCTTCTGAAAACCTTAATAGTAAAAGTGCAAACTAAATATTTTCAACGTGAAATTTTCCTTTTCGACAACAAACTGGATATTTTTCAGATTTTTAATTTTTTTACTTAATTTGCTGATTTTTGACAGACAAAATATGGATAAAATTCAGACTCAAAAATCACTTCTTGGTATACGGCTTTGAGGCATAACTTTCTTACAGATAGAAAGAGCAAGGTCTCTTCCTCAAATTAATGCAATACAATTTTTGGGCAATCCAACAGGGAAAATATTCCAGCGCCAAATGAAAGTTGCCCTTGAGGTCAAATTCACGCCACTTTTGTCATGGTATTCCAAGGTGTTAAATCAACAAAAGTGCTCTTTGGGGCAAAGAATGGCCAAAATCCCCCAAATCTCTTTTTAATGGAACAATACTTATTATTTTCGACTTATTTGCATCTGTTTCGCCAATTTTTTACTTAAATAAACCCGTTAACAGTCAAAATCCGTTTGCTATTTAATGAATTAACAGCCGTGAACGGCACAGATCAACACGTTTCAATACTGACTATCCATTGCTCATTTAGAAAGAACAATTTAGCCCACATCAGCTTACATAAGGATATATGACTAAATATATTACTTATCTGTCAAAAAACTGAAGAGGTATTGGAAATAAAACCGCTAAATGCACGGTCTCTTCACATCTGTTCCGAAGCAAAAAGACAATGTGTTACACACTTTTATCTGTAGGCACTGGGGAGAGGAATGTCAGCTGTATGGGTGTGGAGTAAGTTAGATTTGTCTTGCACAATGCACTAAGCCCTCCCTGAAACTAAACAATGATCAAAGTGAAAATGATAAATCAGGGGGCTGATCAAAAGTAAAACAGACTGATTGCGAAACTTGAGAAACCCAAAAAATATATAGCACCAGGACCAGATACTACATGTGCTGTCTGCTCGAAGGGTAGGAGAGAGAACCTGGGAACAAGGTTGATGTCTGCTATCTTGGGTTATCTCGTCTGCTGATCTTGAAATATTTACTTTAAGTCTAAAGCCTGGTTCTCATATGTCGCGAAAATCCCAGACAATCGGGGATTTTACTGTTTCCTGACTGTCCCAAATTTTGCCGACTAATAAAAACTCCAAATCGAAGATATCCCCAATCGTCTGGGATGAAGGGGGACAAATCTGGAGAATCGGGAGTGTTTCTCTTTTCCCGATGCGTCCCAGATTTCTGCGATGGTCGGCAATCATTCCCAACAAATGAAAACTAAAATTTGTACCGTCGGGGACGTTAGCGATGAATTTCGCTCTATGAATCCCCTAAACTGCTGGGCTCCAGTCCCCCTATGACGCAAGTTTCAATTTTTGGCGCACTTTCCATTTCCGGCCAAATTCATCGGGAGACTGTCAGAGACAATTGTGGCGAGTATCCGATTTATCTTGGACGGTCGGCAACGAGTAAAATGCCTGATCGTCTGGGATTTTGCTGACATCAGAAAACCAGGCTTTATCTGATATATCTGGGACGGTCGGCAAAAATAAAATCCCCAATCGTCTGGGATTTTCCCAACATATGAAAACCAGGCTTTGAAAATGCTTTCAGATAAATCAGATAAGAAAAACTCCAAACTCTTTTCAAAGTAAACGTGTGATAGTTGAGTAGTTCTTAGAGCCAGTACCAAACCCACCTTGCTTCCGGGTTGAAGCCAACACTCGTTGACGTATGGCATCGTGTGGATATTCCACATTTGTTGGAGGGCCCTGTGGAGCTAGCCCTTCAAATCCTGCAGATGCAACGTGTGTAGCAATAGACAAATGCACAAAAGACGTCAAGTCTCACTTAAACCAACATGACTGCTTTGATTCGTCCTCGAAAACGGAAGCAGATCTTCTTCTCGCAAGAGCAGGTAACTTATTCGCACTGTAAGTAAATAAAGCCTTTCCGGTGAGTTGACCAAGTTGATGCACTTTTACTGCTTGTTATTATATGGAATTCGTTTTATTTTATTTCTTAATATTAATTTGTTTATGCGTGGCACCGCAACTCGAAAGACCTCTTAAAGGCAGCAACATAGTTCTGGAATTTGACTTACTAACTTTTGATACTAACAGCTGACACATTTTGCGATTACTACAGGATTGCTACATGAATTCACTGCAGCTTCTTTATACATTTTGTTTCAGGGATTTTCAAAGTCGATGATAATCATATTAAAATGTCGATTTGTCCACGACATCGAGACGCCTTTGGCATACGATGGCGTAGCGGCAAAAGAACATGTTTGGCTCCAAAAGACTGGGCGGCACATAAGAGTAAACAAGTGAAGGGAGATCAGGGTATCACCCTACCACCATGTAAAAGGATCTTTAGGCTCACTTCAGTGCTTGTTCCAGTTGCGTCTCGTAAGTTATAAAGATAATGCTAAGAATTGCACAATCCTCTAGTCCCTGGGAGCTGTGTACGCAGCCGAAAGAAACCCGGCTAGATGTTAAGTCTTGTCCGTGACGTAGGCTGGGGATTGGTACTTAAAATTTAGAAACAATTAGCTGCCATGAACAAAAAGCTTTATGACAACTCGATGGGGATCAAATGCATGTCTAAATCAGTGATTAAGAGTGGTTGTCAGAGAAAACCGGGCAAAATGTTAAAAATGTCAACGGAAGGGGGTCGACAGAATAAGTTCATACTAACATAGATAGGTTTGGTCAGTAATGGACAAATATACCAAACATAGGTTCTTCACTGCTCTTGTATTACAGATACGAGCATCACTTTTTTCGACCCCCTCGGACGCCATTTTTATAAGCAAATTTTCACCATTTTCTGAAACTCACAGAACCCTCCAAATTTAACGAGCGAAGTTTATTTTTTGTATGCGATACAAGACATCACAGAACTACTTTCTGAAACCATAAGATTTGTTAAGTATCCACGGACAAGACTAAAATTTTCTTATTTTATCTGACCTAAGCTCAGTGTCTGCAAACGAGCAAAAAATCGGGCATTTTTGAATTGATCTACAGCACACAACTAAAACGACAGAACAACTCTGACAGCCAAATTGCCGTCTACTATCATCCATGTAACCAAAACACTAATAATCATTTTGGGCCATTGAAACAGGAAGAAATTAGAAAACTCACATTTGTTATAGTTTCCAAGCTTTTTCTTGCAAACAGGCCGATCCCTTCGTGTTTGTTTTAAGTCCTCTTCGTGAATTTTCCATCATATTTCGCTGTAAAGTATGTTTAGCAGCTGGAGAACATATCAAAAAGCTCGAAATACTGCCTACGTTACATTTTCAAAGGGCAAAAAGTGCTGAACGATAGGATGAAACTAGAAAATAACAAAGCGACGCCATCTTGAAAATTCAGCACTCAGGAGGGACTGGCACTAGTAGCTGCCTTGTCCACAAGTGATGAATTACCAAACAGATAAAAAGCAAAAACAAACAAACCGGCTTATAAGCGACCTATTACAGTCCTATGTCTTCCTCAATTACTACTTTTAGTTAAATTGTTGTCGTTTTTTTTTTTTTTCGGCGGAGTGATGGGGTGTGGTGAACAGGTGACCAATTGGCATTACTTTATTCAGTCTTCATTTGCTCTTCATTCACTTCATTTTGAGTTATCCCATATAAGTCTCAGCGTTTCTTTGGACTCTTTTTTGTATCATTTATTTTTGCGTCAGCCTTCAATCACCGTCCATGTCCGAGGGTCCACTCATCTCCTGTTCATGATTTCATGATGCACAGTTTCATAGTCCCGAAGGCTTCGCCCGAAGGGTACCTCTTTCAAGCATCTGGTGTATCAAAGGGTAGCTAGGAAATCACTAGTTGAAGTATGTGAAAGGAGAGGAAAATCTTTCATTAAGTATTTTAAAGAGCCTATTATTAAAATGCTTCGAAGAAACATGCCTTATGGCAATATCATTTACATGTTAAGGTTACTCGAAAATGACCGGAAGACCTCCTTTCTTACCGATTTATTCTCACGAAGCAGATATAAAGGGTACAATGGAAGATACACGAAAGGGGTACCTTTTGTCAAAAATAGTATATTTAAGGGTAAGGGACTGGACCTCGGGGCGAACCCTTTCCGAAAAAAGCTTTATTGAGTAGCCTCCCACCCCTCCCTCCCCCCTCCCCCTTCTCCCTAGAGCTTCCCTGAAGTTGCTCGCCAACTTTTTCGCAACTTGTAGTATTTCGAGCAATTTTTTTCGTTTCAAGCAACTTTTTGCGTAATTTCTGAGCAATTTTTCTTACTAGTTTTCTTCCAATTCTGAGATATCTGAGCAGTTTTAAGTTCTTAAATTGGCTTTGCTTCCAAATTGCAGTGTTTTAGTAGCCAATTTATGAATTTCCTATGAAAAAGGAGCCAGATCCTCACCCCTTGGGGGCAAATGATGGGCGCAAGATGCAGCCGGGCTGCTAGGTCAGAGGTTTTACGCTGCAAAATTGCACAAAATTACTTTTTTATACTCTACCAGGAGCCATATATATATAAGTCGGGGTAGTAGACCGTAACTGGATACTTCTTCCAGGGATGGGGCTGACATCATCGAAATATATATCATAGCCATTAAATGTACAATTTTTAGCACATTTTGTGCCATCTTGTGTGACTCGCGCGCGCATTTTTTGCAACAGCGCCGTGGAAAGGATTAACAAACGAAATGGCGTTGGAAATTACCTCCGTAGCAGATGAATAAATTCCGTTTCTGTCATCAGTGCCTCCTCTGAAGTTAAGGCAAGACCTTAACAATTACTCTAAATGTGAGGACTGTGAACATGGATTCTGCTTGTGTTAAACGCCGTAGAGAGAGTGTTTTTGACAAATCCAGTGACGAAGAGGTGTAGAAGATGTCAAAACTCGAGTTAACACTCAGACCCCTTTTAAAAATTTTTGAACTGCCAAAAACTTGTATGGATCCGCCTTTTCTTTACATGCCACCCGCAGAACCGTAAAGGTTTTGAGCTGCAAACAGTATTGCAATCTATGGAGAATTTGCACGTTCCCTCTAAACGGGTTGCACAGGTAAAAAATTCGCCCGGACCCGTGGCGTTTAGCTTGTGTGAACCGTGCAAAGAGCATACTGAAAAAGAAGTGAGCAGGAAAAACAATGAGGGGAAGGGGTACGGAGTGAGAACCGTAGGAACCCCTGTAATGGTACTTTTTAACAAAAGCCCCTTCCGAATCCTTCCGGTAAACCAGATCTGGAATGGTTTATTTTAACAGCTCTTGTCAACAGTCTATTACCTTATGGAAATGCGAAGTGATAGGGATGAGATCATCAAGTAAAAGGCTTACTTTCGAACCCGGAGGGGGGAAACTCCGCATATGAAAGGGGTGGGATGCTCGCCGGAAAATTTTGAATTAAACCCCTAAAGGAGACCGATCTGGGCGTGGCCCAAGCTTTTTTTGATCCCTAAAAGAGACCATGTTGAAACACAGACAAATGAGAAAACTTGGATGATATGAATGGAGTAAATAAAAAGAATTAAAGATATACATATCAAATATATATTTTTATCTTTTTTCGCGTGCTACCCTAAACGAGACCTTCACGGCTAAATATGATGGTGTTTTGCCCAGAACACCCTAAAAGAGACCAAAATCCGAAATTTTCACCCCTAAGCGAGACGACGAGCATCCCCACCACTTTCATGTGCGGAACCCCCCCCACCCCCCTCCCCCGGGCTTTCAAAAATTACTTCGTCCGCTCTCTTGGCCGCTTTGCGGCCTAAAATGCCCGCTCCGCACTCTGATTCAACTGTTTATTTTAGGTGATAAAAATTATTGCAAATTTTACAGCAAGCAATATCTACTGCCCGTAGTTAGCCCGCACGCTTAGAAACTCGCGAGGTTGATATATAGCAAGTCTAGCTAGCTCCCATGAGAGCGAAGTTAAGTGATTTATAAAGAGACAAAATAGATCTTTAATATTATCTACATTCACGGGACACCTCGAAATGAGGAGGGAATGAAGCAATTAACCAGCTGCGATCAAGCGTTCTTCTTGTTTTTTCCTTTGCAAGAAAAACAAGCTAAATTCAACTAAAAGAAGAAACTGAAGAAGAAATAAGACTGGAGTAGGCCGCTGATAAGCTGGTTTGTTTGTTTGTTTTTTTCTTTTTTTATCTTACTGGTAATTACAGGAGCCCATAGGCTCCTGGTAATAGTTCGTAATAGCCAACGTTCGATAAAGGAACTTCTTACATGACTCCGAGGCTTTCTGGTTACATTTCTGTATTAGGTTTGGTTTTCTATGTGCTCAAGTCTCTTTTGGGAATTACGAGACAATTGAGTCGTGAAAAATTTGCAATTTTTGTCCTTATGTTAGATATCGAACGCAGCTACTAGTGCCAGTCCCTCCTGAGTGCTGAATTTTCAAGATGGCGTCGCTTTGTTATTTTCTAGTTTCATCCTATCGTTCAGCACTTTTTGCCCTTTGAAAATGTAACCTAGGCAGTATTTCGAGCTTTTTGATATGTTCTCCAGCTGCTGAACATACTTTACAGCGAAATATGATGGAAAATTCACGAAGAGGACTTAAAACAAACACGAAGGGATCGGCCTGTTTGCAAGAAAAAGCTTGGAAACTATAACAAATGTGAGTTTTCTAATTTCTTCCTGTTTCAATGGCCCAAAATGATTATTAGTGTTTTGGTTACATGGATGATAGTAGACGGCAATTTGGCTGTCAGAGTTGTTCTGTCGTTTTAGTTGTGTGCTGTAGATCAATTCAAAAATGCCCGATTTTTTGCTCGTTTGCAGACACTGAGCTTAGGTCAGATAAAATAAGAAAATTTTAGTCTTGTCCGTGGATACTTAACAAATCTTATGGTTTCAGAAAGTAGTTCTGTGATGTCTTGTATCGCATACAAAAAATAAACTTCGCTCGTTAAATTTGGAGGGTTCTGTGAGTTTCAGAAAATGGTGAAAATTTGCTTATAAAAATGGCGTCCGAGGGGGTCGAAAAAAGTGATGCTCGTATCTGTAATACAAGAGCAGTGAAGAACCTATGTTTGGTATATTTGTCCATTACTC